>PVKV010035676.1:0-10460 GCA_004027835.1 Alouatta palliata
ACCTTTGATGGATTCAAGACTTCAGTGGAGGAAGTCACTGAAGTTGTGGTGGAAACAGGAAAAGAACTAGAGTTGAGCCTAAAGGTGTGACTGAATTGCTGCAATCTCATGATCAAACTTCAACAAATGAGAAGTTGCTTTTTATGGATGAGGAAAAAAAGTAGTTTCTTGAGATGGAGACTTCTCCTGGTGGAAACGCTATGAACATTGTTGAAATGACAACAAAAAATTTAGAATATTTTACAAATTTAATTGATAAATCCATGGCAGGGGTGGAGAGGGTTGGCTCCAATTCTAAAAGAAGGTCTGCTATGGGTAAAATGCTATCAAACCACATCACATGATACAGATAAATCTTTTATGAAAGAAAGAGTTAACTGATGTGTCAAATTTCACTGTTGTTTTATTTTAAGAAATTGCCATAGCCACTCCCACCTTCAACAACAACTATCCTGCTCAGTCAGCAATCATCAACACTGAGGCAAGATCCTCCACAGCAAAAAGGTTATGACTCGGAAAGTTCAGGTTATAGTTTATATTTTTCAGAAATGAAGTATTTTTAATAAAGATATGTACATTTTTATGTACAGTATAGTGTACCCCTAACATTTTATACACTGGTAAACCAAAATCTATGCATGACTATCTTGTGATATTTGCCTTATTGACATGACCTAGATCCAAAACCACATTATCTCTTTATTGAAGTATTTTCAATAAAGATATGTACATTTATATGTACAGTATACTGCACCCCTAACATTTTATGCACTGGTAAGCCAAAATCTATGTGTGACTGTCTTGTGATATTTGCTTTATTGACATGACCTAGATCCAAACCGCTATTATCTCTGAGGTATGCCTGTACATACAGAAGGTTGGCCACACAGAGCAGGCACCTGGTAAACACTGAACTGCATTGATACTGATTGGGCCAGTCAAGCTTAGGTCCATTAGAACAGAGAATAACTCAGGTGGGATATACAGTAGATTCCATTTCTTCAGTTACAGCAAATGTTTGGCTCAGGCTCAGTAATTTCCTTTCTGGAAACGAGAGAAAATTGCTCTTCTACATTAAATTTACATGAAACAAAGGAGCAAGCGTATTTGATGCCTGAGAAAAGGTAAGTACTAACGCTCCTAAAATTGCAATCAAATTGTATGTGATTATTATCATTATGTGATAAATTTGGTAAGAGACTCCTGAGAGGGACACCACCAAACAAAAGGAAATGATCATCACCTTGAGGTTCAAAAAATTAACAAAACAAATTCTCTGACTTTACTTACTGAGCCGAATATTCTCAGCTTCAATCTGCTCGTTCCTCTGTCCAGCCAGTTCTGAAGCGTAGCTGCAGTAGCTGAGGACATCAGCACAACCACTTCCAACAGAGGCCACCCTGTTTACATGCCTTTCCGCTAATCAGGAAGTGCAGTGGGACACCTGTGGAGGGACCAGTGTGGGTGGAACAATCTGGGATATTCCCTTTGGATCAACAAATGGAACTTATAGTCAAAAACAGAGGGATGAGAGGATAATTGAATTTAAGGTTTTTAAAGTTTATTAACATAGATTCGTTTTGCTTCATTCACCATTATTGAATTCCAAGTTAGTACGCACTTGATATTGAACTGTGCTAACTAGGCACTGGGAGTGCATAGCAGAAGGCATTGATACAGAAGTGTAGCAAGGGAAAGCTTATTGTTTAGAGGCAGGCAGACCTGAGCTTGAATTTCTACTCTGCTTTCAACTTACCACCCACATTATTGTACCAGTTATTCAACCTCTTTGAGCCTGAATTTCCTAACCTACAAAACAAAGATTATGTCTCCCATATAGAGCCATTGTAAAGAGTAACAGATCACACCTGTAATGTACCCATAGCTGACTATCAGTAAAGAATACCTGCTCTCCCAAGGAGTTTACAATTCACCTGGGAGGCAGAAATTTACATAATTAACCATCATAAAATGTGATAAATATTATTAAGCAAACCTTATGGAAATAAAGACAAGGGGGTAATTAATTCTTCTAGAAGGGGTTGACAAGGAAGGTTTTACAACCAAGCCTCTGGATTTTGCTATCTGATGCTAACATTGACCCACTCACCTTTATAACCATCGGCTTACAAGCATGCTTTTGTAGTTCCTCTGTAAAAAGTGTATAACTAAATCTTCCCTTGATCCCACACCTCTCTCTAGCTAATTGCTCATTTCTCTCTCTCCTTCGCAGTGAAACATAGAAAGATATGCTGTCTCCACCTCCCTGTATTCTTCAACCCACTCCCATCTGTCTGATGTCCTTTCCACTCAAATATTTCCCCCTACCTTGGCTACTCTTTTCAAGTTTCCTGGCTGCACTTTCTCTGCGAACACCTAGTCCAGCTCTCTTCCTTCCTCTTTACATTCTCTCCTTTAGACTACCTCATCTAGTCCCTTATTTCAAGTACGATTTATCCCATGATGATCCCTAGATGTACATTTTCAGCCTTAATCTCCCTCTTGAGCACCAAACTTATATATTCAATTGCTGATCTGACATGATCATATTGATGTCTAACAGCTTTCCAAACTTAACAGGTCTAACATGACTATCGATTTTTGCAAACTTCCCCCAACAAAACAAAACACAACAAAAAAAACTACCTGTTTCTTTCTTACTCTTTCTTGTCTTGGAAAAGATGATACCAGGAGTCATTCTTGTTTCCCTCGTTTCTTCACCCCCTATTTCTGATCCATCATCAAGTCCTGTTGACTCTACTTCCTTGTTCATTTCCTTCCTCTCCTCTGTAACTGCCATGGCCCAAGCCACTGCCATCTTTCATCTAGACTCCTACAATAGCCTCATAACTCATCTTACAATGACCAATTTTGCCTCAATATTCTCTAATCTCCATCAGTTAGTCAAAGTAAGTCTCATAAACTGCAGATCATAGGCTACTCCCCTTTTGAAAGCCCTCCAATGCCTTCTCATTTCATCTGGAAAAGGTCTTCAGTTCTTTGCCAAGATCTAAAAGTCCCTATGCTATCTGGCCCCACCTACTTCTCTGCCTCCATCCCCCTACCCTATGCCCTAGGCACAAAGGGCTTCTTTAATATCTCAAATGCACAAGCTCATTCTTGTTCGGGGAATATTTGAATTTTTCTTTGCTCTATTGCAGTACTCCACCCTCAACTTCTGCATAATTAGGTCTACTTCATGTATCAGGTATTAGCTCAAATGTCTCCTCCTCAGAAAAGTAACTCCAACCATTCTTCACAGTACATCCCTCCACCTTTCCCCCACCAATCACTTTCTGTCAAGCCACCCATTTTTCTTCTGCACAGCACTTATTTTTTTCTTAATTTATATTTGTGTGCTTGTTTATTATTTCTCTATCTCTAAAACATAAGATTCAGGAGAGACTGCATCTTGAGATAGCCTATATATTGCTGTATCTCTAGCACCTAGATCAAAGTATGATGTTTGAGAAACACATAATGGTTTCTGAATGAATAAAGATAGTTCTGAAAGCCTTTGGCAAGAGAGGTTGTTAGATTACTAATTAAAATTAAGCTAAAGTATTTGCTATGGTTTCACTTACTTATGCCCCTTATTCCAATAATAAACCTAATTGAGAATCTACTGTTGGTGAAAGGAATGGTAATGCTGAAGTGATTTTTTTACTCACAGACAACCTTTGTGCTCTTGCAAGAGGAGTCGTCAGTTAATGGTAAGCAATAAGGGCACAATTTAGGCTGTCAGGGTACTTCACCTGGCTCTGAATGAGGTCACGCACGAAACAATATATTTAAGGCATTTATTTACTCTGAGTGAAAATGAGAGGATATATTATTCTGAAACTCTTTTCTCCTAGATCAAAAAGAAGTTCAAGACAATTAGGAATGTTTTATATCTCTACAAATGCTAAAGAAAACCATACCCATTTTACAGAAGTTAGCCTAGCAATTTAAAGGAGTAGGAGGAATTAAGAGACAAGTGAAAGTAGTTATTTCAACAAAAACATATTCAAAGTAAATCAGGAACACAAAGCCTTTTCTAAGTTATGCACCTCTTGGGAGTCCACATGTATCTACGCAATGAAAGATCCATTCACTGTAAGCCTGAGGGCCAGGTTCTCTGCAGTTGCAGGAAATTGGTTCATTTTTGGTGAAGGAGCAGATGCACTAGCTTTCCTTCCCTAACTGCCCAGTTACTGAGGTTTTTTAAAAGTCTAGTAATACAGTTCTCATTTGCTCTATTCTGAAAGAAATTGTACTCATTTGTGATCCTGTGAACTCTAGAAAATTACATCCCTCATTAAGAGTCATTTGTTGATATATCTGCATCTGACTCTGAGACTGGGAGGCACAGTAAGTTCAGTTTCCATGTCATCAAGTCAGGTTACCTAAAGCTTGTTTAGATACCGCCTCACCTCTAGGTCCTGCGTCCTTAAGATGATCACTGTCAATGTTTAAAGAATGCCGCACTGTCTAACAGAGCAGGCACATGATATTGTGTCATTATCAGCCACTTCACAAAACCAATTTGACATATGATCGCTCTTCATCTTTTTGTCTCTTTCCCAGGTAATTTATTACTTTCATATTGAAAATTCAAGCAACAGAAAAGGAATAGATGAATCTTTCATCCACTGCCCCATTACTCCAAGACAGGCAACCGACGCACCCTTGGATCTTGAGACACGCAGCGCTAAACAAGCCAGACAAGGCTCCAGAGAGTCCGTTTGCAACATCTGTGTAACCATTGCTTTAAAATGGACAGGGTAAAAGTTGCTTTATTAAATTTTGACAACCTTCAAACAAAGTGAATACAATTCAAGGTGACTCTTACTGCCAAGGAAATCTTGCTTCTTCCAGGACAGTATTTTTCAACCCTCTGTGCACATCACAATCACCTGGGGGGGTTATTTTTTAAAATACACTGAGAGGTTATAATTTAATTGGTTTGAGGTGGGATCTGATCATGGGTATTTTTTTTAAGCTCTCCCAGAGGTTCTAATAAGCTGCCACAGTTGAGAACCATCACTGTAGGTGGGTGAGCAAGCAGCTCCAGCTTCCAGAAGACCCAGTGAGGAGCTTGACTGGGAAGTCCAGATCCCAGCTTTGCAGCACTGACTGTCAGAGCTAATAATACACAAATAAGGAACCATAAAGTAAGAAACACAGCTCAGTTAGCACTAAAAATCAGTGAGGTAAAGGAGATCCATTCTACAGCTAGAATATCTTAATCACAATTGTGTCATGTCTATAGTTATTTTGGGTAAGTTAAATTGAGTAAAAATGCTCTGTTGTTTATAGCTTCAATTGGGGTTTGTTTCTTCTGATGATGCTCTTGGTAACTTCACATTCACTTTGTGAAATTACTTTTTCCAAATTGACTTTCACAGGAGTGAAACTCCCTGAGCCATTCCTCTGCCTAAAGCCCTGCTTTGATGTGTTTAAGGTAGGGGAAAAAATCCCTTTAAATGAATTTCAACATGATGTCAAATACAGTTTAAAAGTTAGAAAAATATTATTATAAAATTGCTAAAGTCAGTAATGTTTTGAAGTTTCACAGCAGCACAGTGAACAGTTGAAAGTAGTACTCAGTATGTATTTAGTGGTTCTTTGCAGTCTATTGGCTTTCCAACTTTATTGCTAAGCATCTTTGGAGAGGCTACTTTGTTTTGTTTTTGCCATTTCTTTACTCAGACTCTCGGTTCATTTCTAGGATAAGAAGTTTGATGGTTTGATTGTCTCTCTTCCCCAAGTTTTTTTTTTTTTTTTTTTTTTTAGATGGAGTCTCACTCTGTCGCTCAGGCTGGAGTGCAGGGGCACAATCTTGGATCACTGCAACCTCCGCTTCCTAGGTTCAAGCGATTCTCCTGCCTCAGTCTCCTGAGTAGCTGGGATTACCTTCATGTGCCACCATGCCCAGCTAATTTTGTATTTTTTAATAGAGATGGGGTCTTACCATGTTGGTCAGGCTGGTTTTGAACTCCTGACCTCAAGTGATCCACCCGCCTCGGCCTCCCAAAGTGCTGGGATTACAGGCATGAGCTACTGTGCCTGGTCCCTTCTTCAGGTTTTTATGTTCACTCACTCACACAAACCTGGGCTGTCCACTTACGAAGCAAACACATTGGCCAAACTTGGTGGTCACTGAGCTCTCCCCTGACAGTGGGCAAGGATTTTTGCAGAGTCATCCACACTCAGCCCCTTTGTCCTTCTTGGAACTGTGGAAATAAATGAAGACTAACCAAATGAGAAAAGTAAAGGCTATTTATTCAGAGCTTGGTATGGCAAGGGGCTCAGTTACCATCACTTGAGTTTTGGCAGTGACTCCAAGGCAGAGAGAGAAGTGGAAAAGCTTTATCATGGAAAAAAGAGGAGGCTTCAGGTATGCCCTGATTGGAGGTTTTGAGCATGGGAAAGCTGTAGGTAGGCTCAATAGAATGGAGCATCCTATGTGATTGGCTAGGGGTACCTTTTTGGCTTTGTCTGGTTGGTCCTAAGTTAGACAGGAGAACAAAAATTAAAGAAGAGATCAGCTATTAATCAAATCCTGGTCATTTGGGGCCATTTGTTACAGGAATTATTGTTTAGCTTCTGGGATTGTTACTAGAGATAGCAGTTTAACTCCCTGCAAGTCTGATTTATAGCAGGCTGGTTTCCTGAGTTGCATATGGTAGTTAAAGAGTTGGTTTACTGGATAGGTTGCTACAGGTTGTGGGTAAAGTTTTCTTTTTATATACACTCTGTCCATTGTCTATTTGCATATTCCATCTCACAAAACCAACGGAACATGGGTTAGGGTGGTTATCTGACCCTGTGCTTTCCAGCCTGTCTCACATCCTGACTGCAGTGATTAGACACAAATACACTGATAATTATACTAATTAGATATCTTATTTTTATAATGCAGAAACACTAGGAAATGGCCCAGAAGTATTCTTTTAGCTACTTATTTTATTGTTATATACTTCTTGGTTATTCTAAGCTTTGGGTTAAAATATAAAGGACTAGAAGGCAGATGCTGTCCTCCAAGAGGCTTTTTTTTTAACTTTAAGTCCCAGGATACATGTGCAGAATGTGTAGGTTTGTTAACATAGGTATAACATCGGTGTCATGGTGGTTTACTGCACCAATCAACCCATCATCTAGGTTTTAAGCCCTGCATGCATTAGGTATTTGTTCCAGTGCTCTCTCTCCTCTCCTTCCCTACCCAACAGGCCCCAGTGTGTGTTGTTCCCCTCCCTGTGTCCAGGTGTTCTTATTGTTCAACCCCCACTTATGAGCAAGAACATGTGGTGTTTGGTTTTCTGTTCCTATCTTAGTTTGCTGAGACTGATGGCTTCTAGCTTCATCCATGTCCCTGCAAAGAACATGATCTCATTCTTTTTTATGGCAGCATGGTATTCCCTGGTGTATATATGCCATATTTTCTTTATCTTTCTTTATCCAGTCTATCATTGATGGGCATTTGGGTTGGTTCCAAGTCTTTTCTATTGCAAATAGTGCTGCAATAAACGTACATGTGCGTGTGTCTTTATAGTAGAACGATTTATAATCCTTTGGGCATATACCCAGTAATGGGATTTCTGGGCCAAATGGTATTTCAGGGTTCTAGATCCTTAAGGAATCACCACACTGTCTTCCACAATGGTTGAACTAATTTACACTCCCACCATAGTGTAAAAGCATTCCTATTTCTCCATAGAAGAGTCCTTTTTTTTTTTTTTTACATGCTTTGAGTTCATGCACTGTGGGAACTTAATACATGTTTAGCAATAACTTGGAAATGAGAAGAACTTGCATATAAGTGCTATGGAAATCAAGATGCCTGAGCAAGTAGATTTTTGATTTCTTTGAATGTATATCAGAGAATACTCAAGCAGCTCTTCATCAAGAGCTCTTTACTATCACACTCTCCATGCTCTCTCTCCCTCTTGCTTCTTAGAGCATCACTTATCAATGACAAAACTTGAACAGCAATCAGAAGTTCTAGTTTCATGAAGTGGGGTACCCCATATCATATGGCTTGATCACCTTTCCAGTTAAGCTCAGAGTTAATAGCTGACAAAAGCACAGCAAGTAAATTGTATAATTTCTTTTGTTGTCAGAATGTCTAAGTATTGTAACAAGGTAAGTATTGAACTAGATAATTAATTTGTGACAAATAAAAGTGTTTTATGCTAAGACTTAGCTTACAATTGTACTTAGGTTTAGCCAGGGAATGGTAGCCATATACAGTACTAAACTCAAGGCTAAACACTTTTAAATACATTCTTTGGAGTAATTCACATAATTGTATGGTACATACATTATTTCCATTTCACAGATGAAGTGACTGAGACTCAGAAAAGCCCAAGGGAACAAAGCAAATACATTGCACATCTTTTGTTCCATGTACCAGAAATCCTTAAGAGCACATGTAGTATAGAGTTACAGAGACAGCTCAACCCTCAGAGGCCAGGCACAATTTTGTACAAATAAGAGCCCATTCCATATTAGCTAGCAAACTTTCCTTCATACTGTCACCAAATGATAACATACACTGCATTATGATAATACAAGCATATACGATAAATTCCTTCTACACAAATTCATAATCACATCTTGCCTCTAGGAGCAAAGGCATGGCATGTTTATCAATGCTGCTGCCAGAACTGTCACTAAAGATATGACAGTGCCATATTCCCCACCTTCACTTCAACTCTCTGGTTAATTTACAATCACCTTTTTCTTTTGTTATCTTTCATTCTCCTCCAGGCATCTTATCGGTACCTGTTTATATGTAATAAGTCAGGGGATTTTTATTTTCTTAGAAGTTGGCAGTAGCATTCATGGTACAGAGAAGAGATCCACTAATGCTCAAAAAATTACCTGAAACCCCTAGTTGTAGTAGACGATTGTCTCCTGATCTGTTGGACTTGATATATCTCAAATTTTCTACTAATACACTGAATTTTAAAACACTGGTGGAAAATACTGAAGGGAAATCACAAGGAAAAAATATGTTGGAAGTTACTGATGCTGTGAGAAGAGTTCTGAATTCTCAGAGCTCAGTTTGGGTTGAGTCAAAATTACTTTAACCCCCGGGAGACAGGAAGACCCCATACTTGGTTCTGAAGAAGTTGTCTTTGATTTCCCTCAGCACTACTCACCTCCCTTCCCTGTTTACTTGGTATGAATCACTAACCCAGTAACAACTTCAACAAATTTTATTTCATGGCACCAGAGATTCTCATATGTACATGAGAAGCCTAAAGCCGGAAAAGATCTTATGGTTGCACATTTTCAGCTCTGAACCAAAGCATGAATCTCTAATCCTATGCTCCTGGTCAAGTTTGATCTGATTGATCTAAACTCTATGATAAGCAAAGAATAACACATTTTGCTCTTTAGGGAAATTTGTCTTTTACTAGTAAGGACACATTTCAGAAAACAAATTTTCTATCTTTTACAAAAAATATAAAAGATTAAAAACTAGGGGTATGGTAAATTCAGAGTCCTAAAATCACTTAGAATTTAAATTAATTAGAGGACAGGTGTATATGACAGAATTATGTTCAATTTCTATTTCAAAAAATATATTAAAATATAGAATAACTATAATTATGCTAAATCTGTTCTCATTTCTGAATCATCACAAAATATCAATGAGCAATTCAAAGCCAAATATAAATTTTGGCCTACAACTTGCAGAACCAGCAGCCTTTTCAGTTGTATGTGAGGATACAATATTCTGACATACACACTGCACAGACATATATGAATGCATTCAATTTTTTCCTATAATTTTAAAGATGTGACCAGATGTCTTGTAACCAAGAAAAAATCACGTATGTAAACAGTTTAATCAAGAACTAAAAATAACTTTTTAACTATTTGAGACTATGTGTGTGTGTGTGTGTGTGTGTGTACCAAGTATATGTATATGTGTGTGAGTGTATATATATATATATATATATAATTATGTAACATACATATATAATTATGTATATGTGTATATATATATAACACAAATTGTTATGTGTATGTGTGTGTGTGTGTGTGTGTGTGTGTGTGTGTATATATATATATATATATATATATATATAATTGGTGTTCTGTATTGGAATCAATCATTAATGGTAAGCCATTCAAACAAATGAAAATACTTTGGGTTATTTTTAACTAGCAAATCAAAATTTTCTCAAACCAAATTTGTATGCAAACAATCTATGTTATTCAACTTTAAAAAATTAATGATTTTGTAAGTACATGACCTCATTTTCAACAAATGCTTCCAAAGATGCCAACTGAAGGTGTCAAAACGAGTTAAGAATTCCTGAATTTTCATCTTTGTATTCTCAACATTGGCACAGTTTTCTGTCATATTGTGGATACTAAAGAGATATTTTTAATGAATGAATGAAGCAGAATTAAGATTATACTTGTAATGATGGCCATCAAATGATGAGGATCCTCCAGAG
>PVKV010035677.1:0-16370 GCA_004027835.1 Alouatta palliata
TTGCAGCACAGTTTACAATAGCAAAGACCTGGAACCAACCCAAATGCCCATCAATGATAGACTGGACAGGGAAAATGTGGCACATATACACCATGGAATATTATGCAGCCATCAAAAACGATGAGTTTGCATCCTTTGTAGGGACATGGATGAACCTGGAAACCATCATTCTCAGCAAACTGACACAAGAACAGAAAATGAAACACTGCATGTTCTCACTCATAGGTGGGTGTTGAACAATGAGAACACATGGACACAGGGAGGGGAGCATCTCACACTGGGGTCTGTCGGGGGGAAAAAGGGGAGGGACAGCGGCGGGTGGGGAGTTGGGGAGGGCTAGCATGGGGAGAAACGCCAGATATAGGTGATGGGGAGGAAGGCAGCAAATCACACTGCCATGTGTGTACCTATGCAACAATCTTGCATGTTCTTCACATGTACCCCCAAACCTAAAATGCAATAAAAAATATTAAAAAATAAAAATAAAATAAAATAAAAAAAAGAAAACCAAAAATATCTCTAGACACTACAAAGATCACATGGGAGGCAACCCCAGGAACTCCGTTGCATGGGAAGAGAACAGAGTTCAAGGCGAAAACAGAATTCTCATATTCAGGGAACAGCAGAGAAAAGGGGATTGCAAAAGCAGACTGAGAGAGCGGCCATGACCTGGGGGAGGTTCAGGTCAACGGCAGAAACAGGACCCTGGGAGGTGAGCCAGGTCTTGGAAATGCAGGGCTGTTAGCCAGTCTTCAAGGGAGGTCTCAAGACACAAGGTCTCAGAGAATTCAGCTGAGCAGGAGTGGGCACCTGCCTTAGAGCAAATCCTCCCTGGGGGCAGATCCCTCCTGGACCTGGAACCACATTCTTCAGAAGGGCTACGGAAGGTGCCAGAGTTCGGAGTGGGGCAGGGAACTCATGTGGACAGGGCTCCAGGCTCCCTCCTTGTTCCCGTAAATGGACTCCATTTGCTTTTGTGGGCCCCTCCCCTATAAAAATATTAAAAACTATATTTTACCTCTCTGTTGATATAAACATGTATAAATTACAGGGTGGGTTTTATTTAGCTTTTTCTTCTGATTTTAGAAGAAACTGAAACATTTTTGTGAGTCCTAAGGGTACAGTGGGCTTTAGTGCCGCTGTGCACAAGGATCCTGCTTCCGCTCGAATTTCTTCAGACGAAAAGTTTCTAGGGGTTTCTTTCCTGGTGTTCAAAGCCATTGATGGAGACCTCCAAGGTTTCACTTTGGAGGTCTCCATTAAGTCAACCTCAGTGACTCATTCATCTGTTCCTCATTTGGTTTCTCGGTCGTCCCACATTTCACCAAGCTCCTGGCTTTATTCTTGGGCCTCTGATGAACATAAGATGAACCAGCTGCTCTCCCTGCTCCCAGTAATGTCACAGCTACCATGATCTAGCCCGATCCCTCCAGCAGTCACACCCGCTCCCCTTCTCCCTCCCCCAAAGATCACCCTGCAGTTACTCAGATTTTAATCATGACTGGATCTGGATACCACCCAAAAGACACAGAAGTGGCGTTTCCTAGAATAAATGGTGGGGCAAGGCGGAGCTGAGGAGACACACAGCCTCCATCTATGGGTTTTCACTAACATGTTATCTAAAGACTTTAGAAAATATATGTTAAATTATCTTAGTATTTAGATATTGAGCCTATTTATGATTATTACATAGTCCCTTCACGAAAGAGCCTATAATGTTGACCTTACAGTGAGATAGCAGGCATTCAAGCCTGTGTGTGCTTTACTTCCCGTGTGTACAATGGGATTAATACTGGTTTCAACCTCACAGGGATATCTCCTATGATGATAAAGTCAGCCCTTACTGGTAAATGCCTTGGAACAAGGGTTGGTACACAGTAAGCATTTCATAAAATCTCAGATATTATTATTAATGCCATCATATCATTCAATGTGCAATTCCAAACTGATTGTGATAAACTCAAGAAAGTTCAAGAGGGTTTCAAAGAGTGTATCTGAATCACCTCATCTTTCACCACCTGGAAGGATCCCCCTGGCCTGGCAGAACCACCTCCTCACAGCCAAAAAACCTACCCCTTGTCACTGTACCATTCCTCTCAAGGGTGCCATGGTCTCTATGGTCTGAGACCTCCAATCTGATATGAGAGCAGGGGTCTGGGAGTCAGAGAAGCCAGGTTGGGAATATTGGCCTCTGTTACGTTCTGGCTGTGTGACCTGGGGTAAGTAACTTTACCTCTCTGGACCTTCATGTCTTCATCTACAAATGGGGTCAATGTGTCTGTCTTGCTCGGCTGTTGGGAGGGCTAAAGGTAAGCTACAAGTGCCTGACATATAATCAGTGTGAAATAAATTACTATTATTACCTTCATCATTATTGTTACCCCCGGTAATTAGACCAGCAGTGCCATCTCCTTCCTCAGCTTCACCCGGCCTCCTTTCCCCAAACAATGCCACCTTCCTCCAGTGCCCTTGGAAATCTTTAAAAATATGGGATGTTGAGAACTCTCAGTGCAGAAGTGAAGCCCCCAGACCATCTCTTCCATAGGGCACCACGTGGGAGGGGATTGGGCTTGGGCTTGGTGGGAAGCTGGGCCCCTTTATCTCTCTCTACCCAGGATTCTCCCGTATTTCTTAGAGATCTGAGATGTGACTTCTTCCTTGATTTCTCCCCACAGGACAAATCGGGCCACTTGAGTGTCCCCCTCAGACCCGAGGACAAGACCAGCGGGCAAACAGGTGAGGAGAGGGTGATGGAGAAGGGCTGGGGTCCCCATAGGGTCGGCAAGGCTGGAAAGGGCCCAGAGTCTCTTTGGAGGTGACTGTCAAGAGAGGGACTCAGCCAAGTCACACCGAGGTCTGGAGATGGAGGCTGTGGTGGGAGGTCTGCAGACCCCACCCGGGACTTGGGGATGACGTCATAAGCAGCGTGACCATTGGGCGCTCCATCTGCCAATCAGAGCTGGCCAATGGGGTGCAGGCCGGGGTGGGCCATGTGCAAAGCTGGGCTCTAATTCCAAGCACTTCCTCCCTCAGCTCCTGGGCTTCCAGCTTTTCAGATATGCACCCATGGAATCAACAGCAATGCTGCAAACTTAAGGCCAAGGGGTCCCCACTCAGTGGTTGCTTCATTCAGTGCCGGGTGAGAGCACAGACCTCAGAATCAGGCAGGGATTAAATTCCAGCTCTGCCCTGAGTAGCTGAGTAACCTGAAGGCAGCCCCAGTGAGGTTTCTGCACCTGGAGGCACCGTGGAACCATTAAGTCGGCGTGATGAGCACATCTGTCAGCTCAAATATTCACTTTTCTTTGGTGACAACATTTAAACTCCTCTCTTTTAGCTATTTTGAAATATTGAATACATTATTCTGTTTTTTTTGGAACAACACGGATGAACCTAGAGGTTGTTATGTTGAGTGAAATAAGCCAGGAATAGATACACAAATACCCCACGATCTCACTATATTTGGAACCTAAAATAGTCGACCTCAGAGAAGTAGAGAAGAGAATGGTGGGCACCAGAGGCAGGGGCGGGGAGAGATTGAATGGATGGGGAAAGGGAGAGGTTGGCCATCAGGCAAGCATTTTCAATCAGACAGGAGGAAGAAGCTCTGATGTCCTGTTGCACAGCATGGAGGGCTGTTAATTCTACAGGAATCAGCCCCGGACTCCTTTGCTGGAGGGGTTGTGAATCCTCAGACACGCCCGAGTTTCTCCAGTTTCTCATTTGCGGGTCTCATTGCCAGTGGCCTCCTGTCTCTGTGGGTACTGAGGGCCTCATATTATGGAAGCTGAGGGATGCATAGAGGATCTCTCCTGCCTATGAGGAGGGGGCGGCCAGG
Source organism: Alouatta palliata (assembly GCA_004027835.1). Lineage (NCBI taxonomy): Eukaryota > Metazoa > Chordata > Mammalia > Primates > Atelidae > Alouatta > Alouatta palliata. The sequence continues at coordinate 3,839 of PVKV010035677.1, forward strand.
GCTGAGGGGGCCTGCTGTGGGAAGCTGTCACCTGCCTGGGATAAAATCAGGGGTCCCTGAATGGAGAGAGAGAAGGGAGTCAGAGCAGAGCAGTGGGGCCAGCAGGCACCAGAGAGTCCAGGAAGGAAGCCCAGGAGTTCCTTCCTCTATTCAACCCATGTGCAGTTTGCTGAAATCTCTTCTTCCTCTAATATTTAATACTCAATTATCACCTTATTTGGTGTTTAATAATCTGATTAACTTCTGACAACAACTCCATAATAAAATTTTTTTATTTTTTATTTTTTTTTTTGAGATGGAGTCTCGCTCTCTTGCCCAGGCTGGAGTGCAGTGGCGCCATCTCAGCTCACCACCTCCGGGGTTTAAGGGATTCTCCTGCCTCAGCCTCCTGAGTAGGAGAGACTACAGGCATGAGCCACCATACCCAGCTAATTTTTTGTGTTTTTAGTAGAGACTGTGTTTCACCATGTTAGCCAGGATGGTGTCGATCTCCTGACCTCGTGATCAGCCTACATCAGCCTCTCAAAGTGCTGGGATTACAGGCGTGAGCCTCCGTGCCCGGCCCATAGTAAGACATTATTATTGTCTCCATTTTACAAATTTGACAACTGAGGTAGAAATCGTAAGTACTCTGCACAAACTCCCTCTTAGCCAGGACCCACTGCAGTCGGTTCCTTCTGACCCCAAAGCCTGGCCTCCTGCTGAGGTCCCCTGTGTGTGAGGCCCTGAGGTGGTTTTGGATGGACTGTGGTGGACACGGAAGGCGTGGGCCCTGGCCTCCTGCAGCTCACTCTTTAACTGAAGGAAGTGGCAATAAATGACTGTCAAACAAATGAATATCTATGTGTGAATTATGATAAGATGAGCAGAAAGAGGGCAAGTGAGAGAGAACTACAGGGCCTTGATTCAGACGTGGCACCTGCCCCTGGGAAGCTCTCAGTTTGGTGGTGTGGGGAAGGCAAGTCAGCCAAAGAAATTATATTCCTGTCACAGGAAGAATAATGGCCCCTCCAAAATGTCCATGCCCTAATCCCCTGGAACCTCTGGATTTGTTACCTGACATATCTAAAGGGACTTTACAGGTGGAATTAGGTTAAGGATATTGAGATGGGGAGATTTTCCTGGATTACTTGGGTAGGTCCAGTGGAATCACAGGGATCCTTGCAAGTGAAAGGAGGAGGGTATAATAGAAAGATTGGAAAATGCCAGGCTGCTTGCTTTGCAGACAGAGAGAGGGACTTGAGCCAAGGAATGCAGGCACCTCAAGAAGCTGGAAAAGGTGAGAAAGTGCATCATCCCCTGGATCCTCCAGAAGGAACTCACCCTGATGGCCAGTGCCTCGATTTTAGCCCAGTGACGCTCATTTTGGGCTTCTGACTGTCAAAACTTTAAGTTAATATATGTATGTTGTTTGAAGCCAGGAAATGTATGGTCATTTGTCACAGCAGCCACAGGAAACTAACACAGACTCATACAGCGGAGAGTGACAGAGGCTGCCTGGGGGGCTCCTCCTTCATCTCTGCCCTTCCCTGCTGCTCCCCTGCACAGCAGATGCTCCATGGAACGGTCACACACACACACACCACATCTCAGCATTGCTATTATCAAGGTCACCACAACCTCCACTTGGCTGAGTCCAGATGTCCACCTTGCAGTCTTCTCCTTCCTGGACTTTGCAGCAGCAGAGGACCTAATTGCTCACCCTCCCTACACAGAAGCCCTTCTTGACTCAACTACAGGACGTTGTGCTTTCTGGGTCCATTCACCTTCTTGGCAGCCCTTTCGCCAGATGCGCCACATCTCCCTGACCCTAAATATCAGAGCAGCCCTGAGCTCTCCTTCTTTACAATTGTTTTATGACCTCATCCACTCTGTAGACTTCAGGCCATCAACAGGCTGACGACTTCCAAATTTACACCCAGCTCACTTCCCTCTCCTGACTATAGTCCTTGATCCAACAGTATACTTCAAACCCACACATTCTTGTCCAAAGGCACACAAAATGCAACCTACTCTATCTAAACTTCTCCTTTCCCCCCAAAAAATCTCTCTTTCTTTCTTTTTTTTTGAGAAAGAGTCTCGCTCTGTCACCCAGACTGGAGTGCAGTGGCTCACTGATAAGCAACTTCAGCAAAGTCTCAGGATACAAAATCAATGTGCAGAAATCACAAGCATTCCTATACACTGATAACAGACTTAAAGAGAGCTAAATCAAGAACAAACTGCCATTCACAATTGCTACAAAGAGATTAAACAAACAAAGGAATACAACTAACAAAGGATGTAAAGGACCTCTTCAAGGAGAACTACAAACCACTGCTCAAGGAAATAAGAAAGGACACAAACAGATGGAAAAACTTCCCATGCTCATGGTTAGGAGAATCAATATTGTGAAAATGGCCATACTGCCCAAAGTAATTTATAGATTCAACGCTATCCCCATCAATCTACCTAAGACCCTCTTCACAGAACTGGAAAAAACTACCTTAAACTTCATATGGAACCAAAAAAGAGCCCACATAGCCAAGACAATTCTAAGCAAAAAGGACAAAGCTGGAGGCATCACGCTACCTGAATTCAAACTATACTACAAGGCTACAGTAATCAAAACAGCATGGTACTGGTACCAAAACAGAGATATAGACCAATGGAACAGAACAGAGGCCTCAGAGGCAACGCCACACATCTACAACCATCTGATCTTTGACAATCCTGACAAAAACAAGCAATGGGGAAAGGATTCCCTGTTTAATAAATGGTGTTGGAAAACTGGCTAGCCATGTGCAGAAAGCAGAAACTGGACCCCTTTCTGACACCTTACACTAAAATTAACTCCAGATGGATTAAAGACTTAAACATAAGGCCTAACATCATAAAACCCCTAGAAGAAAACCTAGGCAATACCATTCAGGACATAGGCATAGGCAAGGACTTCATGACTAAAACACCAAAAGCATTGGCAACAAAAGCCAAAATAGACAAATGGGATCTAATTAAACCCCAGAGCTTCTGTACAGAAAAGGAACAATCATTAGAGTGAACCGGCAACCAACAGAATGGGAAAAAATTTTTGCAATCTACCCATCTGGCAAAGGGCTAATATCTAGAATCTACAAAGAACTAAAACAGATTTACAAGAAAAAAACAAACCCATTCAAAAGTGGGCAAAGGACATGAACAGACACTTTTCAAAAGAAGACATTTATGAGGCCAACAAACACATGAAAAAACGCTCATCATCACTGGTCATTAGAGAAATGCAAATCAAAACCACATTAATATACCATCTCACACCAGTTAGAATGGTGATCATTAAAAAATCTGGAGACAACAGATGCTGGAGAGGATGTGGAGAAACAGGAACACTTTTACACTGTTAGTGGGAGTGTAAATTGGTTCAACCATTGTGGAAGACAGTGTGGCGATTCCACAAGGACCTAGACATAGAAATTCCATTTGACCCAGCAATCCCATTACTGGGTATATACACAAAGGATTATAAATCATTCTATTATAAAGACACATGCACATGTATGTTCATTTCGGCACTGTTTACAATATCAAAGACCTGGAACCAACCCAAATGCCCATCGATGATAGACCGGACAAGGAAAATGTGGCACATATACACCATGGAATACTATGCAGCCATAAAAAACGATGAGTTCGTGTCCTTTGTAGGGACATGGATGAATCTGGAAACCATCATTCTCAGCAAACGGACACAAGAACAGAAAATCAAACACCGCATGTTCTCACTCATAGGTGGGTGTTGAACAATGAGAACACATGAACACAAGGAGGGGAGCATCACACATTGGGGTCTGTTGTGGGGAATAGGGGAGGGACAACGGGGGTGTAGGGAGGTTGGGGAGCGATAACATGGAGAGAAATGCCAGATATAGGTGATGGGGGGATGGAGGCAGCAAACCACATTGTCATGTATGTACCTATGCAACAATCCTGCATGTTTTGCACATGTATCCCAGAACCTAAAGTGCAATAAAATATGTATTTTTAAAAAAAGAACATGCGGTGAATATACACACAACGGAGTATTAATTACCCTTTAAAAAGAAGGATATCCTGTGACACCTTACAACATGGGTGAACCTTGAGGATATATGTTGTCAATCACCTCATCACAAAATGAGAGATACTGTATGATTTCACTTATATGACGTATCTAGAGTAGTCAAATTCAAAGGGAAAGAAAGTAATATTGGCGGTTTCTGGGGCTGCAGGAGGGAGAGGAGGATGGGGGGGAAAGGGAGGAGTTGCTGTTTAACGAATATGGAGTTTCAGCTGTGGCTCAAAGAAGCCCAGGTACAGCTTGGGCCGTTGCTTCAGAGGGTGCAAGCCGTAAGACTTGGTAGCTTCTACGCGACGTTAAGCCTGCAGGCGCACAGAATGCATTGCAGATGTTAAGCATCTTCCCTGGCCTCTCCTCGCCAGATGCCAGGAGCACCCTCCCCTCCCCACTGTGAGAATGAAACACGTCTCCGACTGAGAATGCCCGTGCAGGTCCAACCACCGTCCTTCCTCGTCTACAGGATGCCAGGGCCCGGGCTGACCCTCCCCTCCTCACCACAGTGCCCTCCCAAGCAGCATCCAGGGACTTTGTTAAAACACAAATCAGACCAATCCCTCTCTCGCTAAAACATTTCCATGGCTGCTCATCTTATGTGGAAGAAAATCCTAGCACTCCCCATCCCACCAGGCTGCACAGGACAGAGGCCCCTCACCCCTCACTGTGGGTCTGCACTTCCTGCGCGGGTGCGCACCGAGTTTCTCAGACATCCCATGCTGTCCCTTCACCAGGAGCATGGCTCTTCCAAGTCCCTCCTGCAGGAATGCTCTCCCCAAGGCAGCCCTGTCTCCCTGTTTCAGCTCAGAGGCCGTCTCAGAAACGCCCTTCTGATTCTACAAACCACGCTACTCCCTCTCATCACCCCTTCTTCACTTTTCTGAGTTCCTGTGGTTTCTGTGGTCTCCTCACCACGTCCCCTTCTGCAGCGACGCCGGAGCTCCTGTCGCTTCACGGGCTCCCAGCTTTCCCTGCCCCAGCCGCCCTCCCAGCCTCAGTCAGGCAGGACTGGAGAGGCTGCCTGGGGCCCCGAGACTCCTTTCTGGTCAGCCTCACGCTTGTCTTCTCGCCTGAGAAGGTTCGGGTTCTCCCTGAGCTTCTTTCCTCCAAAACCAGATCCCCAGGCCCGTCGCCGCCTCTCCTTTATTCTGCAGAAAGTGCGGGCCTGCTCTTTGTCCTTAATTCCACACAGAGGGGCTTGGGAAGCCCCACCCAGGCTCCAGACCCCGGAACTGCCCGAGGGCACAGGTGGGTGCTGGGAGGAGGGGCGGGAACAATGGGAGGTGCAGGAGGGAGAGGCGGGGGGTCTGACAGGGGTCCTGACAGGATCCCGCCCTCGGGGGCGCAGGTGTGCCCTGAGGACCGCATCCTGAGGAGGGAGGGGCGAGGGCCAGGGTCCCGGCGAGGCTGGAGAGCCCACGAGTGGCTGCAACTGAGACGCCGAGCGAGCCCAGGAGGCTTTGCCGGGAGAAGCGGGATCTGGATCTTCCATGACCAGCATCATTGTGTCCTTTGGGTTCCAGACCTGATCCCGGGTTCCTCCCACCCCAGCTGTGTAAAAGTGCAGGACGCCGCCCCGAGGCAGCGCTCCACCCCCAGCGCAGGCGCCACCGCCTAGCCCTAGGCACAGGAGTTCGCGCTGTCCTTGGTGCTGCAGAAGAGAAGCGCCCGGGGAAGCCCAGGCTCTGGACACATTTGCAGACAGTACTCTCCAAAAGGCTACTTTTAATTGCACCTCGATAGAACCAAATCTCTTCCAGAGGAATCCCATTAAAGCAAAAATGATGTCACCGTGGTCACCCCACTTTCCTCACCCCAAATCCAATCTCCCCAAAATATAAAGCCCTTCAATAGTATAGCATTATTTTCAAATGATTTCCACCCAGGCACCCTCAACATCGGCACGTTACAAGGCAAGCAGGACACTACATATTACCACAGGAGAAACTTGGATTCACCCCAATTTTTAGTGAGGAAAAAGTTTGCAAGTGCAGCACTTTATTACCGGATATAATAATTACTCGTTGGTGTGTGAGTGTGATTGAACACTCTGTGAATTATTAGCTTTCCAAAATAAATATTCAGTTCTTTTTGCCAACCCCCAAGGCTGTCAGTGATCTGATGCCTGCTGGCTTCTCCAGTCCCATCTGTTCTTACTCCAGTGTTTTTCAAGTGTTCCTTTTAGAAAGAATAACACAGCCCTGACGTGCCACAGCTGGCCTGGCACCCACAGCCAGGCTTTGTTGTAACTCCAGTTGTTCATTGTTTCAGAGGACATCAGCCCCAGAGAAGGACACTCTCTTACCATGAGGGTCAAGACACGAACAACAACACTCCACAGTCATGTCTCCACACAGAAATAAGCAAGAACATTGTCCAAATCACAAATGTATGCACAAGTTTTTGTTTGAACATTCGTTTTAAATTTTCCGGGATATATTCCAAGGAATGTCATTGCTAGTTGATATGATAAGTCAATGTTTAACTCATCAAGAAACTGCCAAGTGGTTTTCCACAGCTACAGAATTTGTTTACACTCCCAGCAGCGGTGTATGAGGGCTCGAATTTCTCCACTTGCTGCTCTTGCAGCAGCTCCTGACACCCTTCTTTCATGTTTTACCCAGTTTTTCACCTGTCCCCACATCTCGCTTCCTCATCCTGCCTCCTCCTAGTAGACATCTGGCTTATGGGCTGCCTTCCTGAAAACTCTCTGGCTTGTCATTACATGAAGCCACAGAGTTCACTTCCAGTTATGAGCATAGGATCCTCCTGGGACAGATAATGTGTGTTTAGCTTGATCCTAAATGAGTTTCAACCTAACACCCTCATCTGCCCTCTCCCACCTGAGTCTGTACATCAGCTACCCATTCATTCAACAGGTATTGAGTACTTTTGACCTGTCTCAGAAATGGCATTAATAGTAAAGAAAAATGACCACATCAAGAGCACACCCCCTATTCAAGAAGACATGGGATGACAGAGAACCAGTCCTGCTAGTAACAGTGGAGTTACGGTTTCCAGGACGAGAGAAGACGAAGGGGTTTGCCGGCCGCTATAACAGGATCCAGTAAAGGAGCTGGCCCTAAGAGGTGAAGATGCAAATTCCTCCATCAACCCCTGAGGAGTCTGACTGGAACTTCTGATATCTGGGGCTCAGGATGTTAAAAAAACTGTAGAGAATATTAATTACCCATTCGTAATATAATTGGCATGCACTATTGCCATATGTGCAAATTAACTCTTCACTGTGAACATATGCAACTTGGCATTCCACACTCAACTGGCATAGGGGCAGACTAGCAGTACCATGGAGGTGATGTTCCCAAGAGCAGCCCTCAGCCTATGCTGGTGGGTAACACCTAGTGTGGGGGTGAGTGAGAAAGATTCCAGTAGAATAGCCTTTCTCCTCTCCACTCCTTCCCCTTCCACATATGAAAGCCATTCTTTATTCAAGAGAGACATGAAATTGGAGCAGAAGTGTGCTGAGAAATATTTAGCAACCGCATTTCCAAAAATACACATTCATTATAAATTTTACTGATATAAAGCATGTGTAGCACATAACTTTTCAATAATAAGAAAATGTACTATACTTTTTTTTGTAAATTTCACAGTCAAGTGATTCTCACAGAATGCTTTCACTGAGTTTTCTGAACTCTTGCAACTTTAGCTAACTTATAATGGCAACTGATGAACAGTACACTGTGTAGTTATAAATGTTGTTGATATTTTAATTTACATTAAGAAGAAAGATGAAACAAATAATGAGATGTATGGTGGGATTTTATTCTTTTGTCAGTGACAGGAGTAAACTCTGCTGAATCAGATAAGAGGTTTGGCATATCTAAACTAGTAGAACATTTTCTAAATTTTTGTGCTATTTACAATGTAATGACTGCAGATATTAACATCTTTTACATTGCATTATTAGCATTTTCTACATCATTATATCAAGTGTAGACAATCAATACAATGATAAATCAAGCCTTGATGGACAGTATTTGCCAATTTCTGCAAACACTTCTACCATGACTGACTTCAAGTAACAAATGTGACTTGTGTAAAAATATAATTTCTGATTATTTCCTTAGAAGACATTTTTAGCAGAAACTGCATCACCTTTTCAAGGGAAAGTAATACGTTTGCAAGACTATGATGCATATTTACAAACTGCTTTCAAAAATGGCTGTAACAGGCCATGCACAGTGGCTCACACCTGTAATCCTAGCACTTTGGGAGGACAAGACAGGAGGATTGCTTAAGGCCAGGAGTTTGAGAAAATGGCTGAAACCGTGTCCATTACCCCAATCTTGAATGAGAGTAACCATTGCCTCTCTAACTTCAGGAATTATTAATTTTTCCAGTTTTGTTACTTGGCAGTTTGGAAGTCATTTTAGACACAAGCATAAGGGAGATCACAGCCCTGATTGAAATCTGTCAGTGACCATTCCTCCAGCCAAAGCCCTCAGCCGTTTTCCCACATAAACCCTAAGCAGACTAAGAATCTCACTTTTTTAGACTTGCCCAAAGTTTGTCTTCAGGCCACATGATGTTTCCAAGGGCTCCTCTTCCTCTGCTTCTGAGGAAAATGCAATATCAGAATATAAAGGAATGAGAATGATGTTCTTAGAATCTTAATATTGGATCCATTTGAACAGATCAATAATTGAACTTCGGGAAAACTTCAGTACTTTTCCTTAGCATCCAATTTCTTGTGATGCAAATCACAACTGTTAATTTGTATTTTGTTTTCTAATTTTAATCTCAGAATGATGAAACTTCTTTTTCCCAAACGTCTTAGAATAGGTTTGCTTAAAATAAGACACACGAAAGAAAAAGTTCATTTTAGTCAGTGGGCAAGCATATATTCCTTAGCTATAAAAGAAGGTGATAAACAGTTTCATTTCTGAATATAGAATGGTCTGTTAAATACTATATTTTTGGGGTGAAGTTTCTTTTAATGCTGTTGGTTGTTTACTTTCTTTGATTTCCAGGAAAAAAAAAAAAACTGGCACAATTGATATCAGAGATTTTGAGTGCAGGCATTTTGTTGAAATCATTATTTCACAAGGCATTCAGTCATGCAGGTAGTAGACTGGTTTGAGGTTGGCCAGGATGAGAGTTCCTGGCATGGTTGGCATGGTTTTAAAGTGGAGTATTTGAAATGCTGAAGTCCTCATGAACTGCAATTAGTTGTCTTTGTTTTTCGAAGCAGTTTAATTTTGAAGCTCTTTATTTAAGTTTCAAGAACGAGAATTGTTTTTCTTTTTATTTTTTGACTTTCATCTACATAAGATTTGTCTTTATTTTTTGAAGCACTTTAATTTGGAAGCACTTTATTCAAGTTTCAAGAGCCAGAATTTTTTTTCTTTTTTCTTTTTTGACTTTTATCTACACAAGATATATGAGGATTCAGAGTCAGAAAGTTTTGTCTGTCTTCTTGAGAAACAGCCAACTCCAATCTTAAAAAACTCTTTTAGAATGTCATCATCAAATTTTAAAACTTCTGAAAATTAGAAAAGAATAGATGAAATAAAGTAACCACAGACTGGAAAGAAATGTTTGTAATATGTATATCTCTCAATGACTTATTTTTAAAATACATAAAAAATTCTCACAATGCAATAATTTAAAAACCCAATGAAAAATGGGTGGAAAATTTGAAGAGGTGCTTCAGCAAAGAGGATAAATGAGTGGTCATTCAGCACTTGAAAAAATACTTGATCTGGGAAATGCAAATTAAAATTACTGTGAGATATCACTATGAGATACTCACTAAAACATATGAAATTACAAAGACTAACAATACTAAGTATTTTTCAGGCAGAGAAGCAACTAGAACTACCATGCATATGATAAAAGATATCTATTAAAACCTTCACCAACTCTCATCCTAAATAAGAAAAATTGAGGAGCATCCTCATCTGAATCAGGAACAAGACAAGGATGCACAGTCACCACTATTACCTGACGTTGTTAGAGAGGTTATAGCCAATAAAGTCAAACCAGAAAGATAAGCCAGAAATGTAAAAATTAGAAACTGAGAAATGTTTCTAGTATTTGTAGATGATGTTTAAGTTCCCATAGATTTTAATATCATAATCTAATAATAGAGATGAGGCCCATAACTTTTGCTATATTCTGTTGGCTAGAAAGCAAATCTTAGGTTCCATTTGCACTCAAAGGGGGGGATTTATACAAGGTGTGACTCAATAGAGGTCACCTTAGGGTATGCCTGCCCCATTATAAGGGGGAAGTTACCCCTCATCCTACACATAATACAGATGTCCCAGTGGAGGGACTTCTTTTTTTTTTTTTTTTTTTTTCCCTTTTAATTACATTTATTTTAAGGGCGAATTTACTCCCGTGCCATAAGTTTTTGTTTCTTCAGTTTCTTCTGGGATATCTTTTTCTTCTGGGCAACTTCCTCTTCTGGTTTAGGAACAATCTGTTCCTTTTCAGTAAGGATCATCTCAATGTGGCAGGGAGAACTCATGTATGGGTTAATCCGACCACGAGCTCTGTAGGTCCGGCGGCGCATCTTGGGTGCTTTGTTCACTTGGATATGCTCAATGACCGGAGAATCTACATCTAAACCCTTAAGTTCAGCATTACTCTCTGCATTTTTAAGCATGTGAAAATTCAGCACTCTTTTTGGGCCACCGACCTTGTGTCCAGCCCCACTGCTTGGCCTGGGCACATCTGCCAACTCCACCATTGTAACGTCGGAATGGTACGCATTGTTTCTGTAAAGTGACGTCTTTCAGATACTTTGTGGCTTTTCGTATATGCATACCCTTGATGGCCTGAGCAGTTTCACGTGTGTTCTTAAAGTAAACACGAAGATTGGAACCTCTTGATTTGCAGGACTTTGCGGGGTTCTCCGGATCAAGTGAATAGCGAACCATTTTCACAGATTACCGGGGCCTGGAGCCCGCCGCCCCCCAGGCCAGGATGGCGGCGATGGCAGGAGGATTGAGCACTTGGAGCCACCGGGACTTCTTTACTTGCCTGAACAAACACATGCTCAGCTATTGTACTTAAAGTCTTTTATCTCTATCTCCATTTTCACTCTTTGCATTTTCCTTTTCTAAAAATAAAATGTACCAAAGCCCTAGGGTAAAACCTGTAATACAGCAAAGAATAGTCTCTGATTTATAAGGGGAGAAAATTTAAAAGTTCTAAATCCAAGGAATTTCTTAGTAACTTAAAACATCACATTTTCTCATACAGTGAAGGGTTTTGTTGCTTTTACACTGTTTAAATATATAATTGATTTTTAAAAATGAAAGCAGGTTTCATGCTTTGTGTAACAAAGTTAGGTTCAAATACTAATTGTGAAAACTGAACTATTCCTGGAACCATGTTCAAAAAAACCTTCATTGGCTACACAGTCTTATTTTATGATTTCAGTTGACTGAAAATGAGGTATAAAGTAATTAAAAGTAATACGATGGCTTGCAGAGATAGGGTGGCAGAAGCTCGGAACACAGAATGTAAAATCGGGAACAAAGAATGTAAAATCAGTAACTACAAAATGACACAAACACCTAAAGCAACATATTTAAATTATTATTTAAAAAAAAAAAATGGCCAGGCGCAGTGGCTCACGTCTGTAATCCCAGCACTTTGGGAGACTGAGACGGAAGGATCACCTTAGGTCCAGAGTTCGAGACCAGCCTGAACAATATAGGTTTACTAGAGAAAGCCCGTCCCTACTAAAAATACAAAATCAGCTAGGCGTGGTGGCGCATGCCTGTAATCCCAGCTACTTGGGAGGCTAAGGCAAGAGAATTGCTTGAACCTGGGAGGCAGAGGTTGCAGTGGGCCGAGATCCCGCCATTGCGTACTCCAGCCTGGACAAAAAGAGCAAAACTCCGTCTCCAAAAATAAAAGAGAAGCTTCTTCACCTCACCCAGCCCCACCTCCCATTTCCCACTAATCAGCCAATTTTTAAAAATTTTATGATTACTACTGCCCACCTTTTAGAATACATTTTTGTTTAGTTGAAAATAAACCAGATAAACAATAAACCTCTGCTCGGTTGGGCTGCCTGACATTGTTCTCAGTAATTGTGTTTTTTCCCTTTAACTTGATTGTATTGTTTTCATTCACCTTTCTTTAAATAAAGTGTCTCAAGAGCCCTAAATTCTCTCTTCAGGTGGTCTCTTGATAGGTAACTTCATCAACAGGTTCATCCAGGTGTAGAGAGCAACCGTGTAAGGATAACAAAGACAACATTTTTCATAAAGATAATATTTTCAAAAGTGCTATTAAAGACAGTGAGTTGTTTAGTAATTCAGAAAAAGTCTTTAGAGGGAAAAATATAGAGAAAAGGTATCTTTCAGAATACATAATGTCAGTTTCTTCTAGAAATGTATATACACAAGTATTCTGCCACTGTGGGACCCAAGACTTTTTTTTTTTTTTTTTTTTTTTTTTTTT
>PVKV010035678.1:0-16370 GCA_004027835.1 Alouatta palliata
AAAGACTTTTAGTATTTGAAAAACCTAATTCATTATTCCTTAATGTTTCAATTTAACATTTATTGAACATTTACAATTGACTGAGAAAAGGCAATGCCAAGGTGGTGTGCCTCTGTGCACATGCGTGCGTGTGTGTGCACTTGTGTGTGCCTGTGCGTGTGTGTGTTAAAACCGAGAATTCTAGAAAATTGTATCCACTTTTTTTTTTTTTTTTGAGATGGAGTCTCACTCTGTCGCCCAGGCTGGAGTGCAATGGCATAATCTCGGTTCACTGCAACCTCCACCTCCTGGGTTCAAGTGATTCTCCTGCCTCAGCCTCCCAAATAGCTGGGACTACAGGCTTGTGCTACCGTGCCTTGCTAATTTTTTGTATTTTTAGAGACAGGGTTTCACTGCGTTAGCTAGGATGGATCACGAGGTCGGGAATTTGAGACCAGCCTGGCCAACATAGTGAAATCCTGTCTTTACTAAAAATACAAAATTTAGCCAGGCGTGGTGGGGTGCACCTGTAGTCCCAGCTACTGGGGAGGCTGAGGAAGAATTGCTTGAACCCAGGAGGTGGAGGTTGCGGTGAGCTGAGATAGCACCACTGAACTACAGTTTGGCTGACAGAGCAAGACTCAAAGCAAAACAAAACAAACAACAAGAAAAACAAGACCCTGTTTCTATTATTTAAAATAAATAAATAAATCTTCAACTCAATTATATAATTAAATGGTTTATTCAATTCAAATCCGGGAACATTTATTGGGTTAGACACTCACTTAGTCACTAGGAATAACAGAAAATGAGTAAAACAGACCTGTGGGTGAGAGGCATCTGAAAAAAAGGGGGTAGTTATTTATTTATTTATTTATTTATTTATTTATTTTTGAGACAGAGTCTCCCTCTATCGCCCAGACTGGAGTGCAGTGGCATGATCTCAGTTCACTGCAATCTCCACCTCCAGGTTCAAGCGGATTCTCCTGCCTCAGCCTCCCAAATAGCTGGGATTACAGGTACCTGCTACCACGCCCAGCTAATTTTTGTAGTTTTAGTAGAGATGGGGTTTCACCATGTTGGCCAGGCTGGTCTGGAATTCCTGACCTCAAGTGATCTGTCAGCTTCTGCCTCCCACAGTGCTGGGATTACAGGTGTGAGCCACCGCACCCAGCCAGTAGTTAAGATTTTTGAGCAACTACCTCTGTGACAGAGCTTCACATGTATTTTCTCAGCCTGTGGTCCCAGCTACTTGGGAGGCTGAAGTGGGAGGATCACCTGAGCCCGGGAGGAGGTCGAGGCTGCAGTGAGCCATGATCGTTTTTAATTTCTCCTAAGACAAAAACAATTCTTACAATTTCGTTTTATGGAAGAAGAAACTGAGGCTCAGAGCAATTAAGTGACAAAACTCATTGGTGTAGAGCCAAGATTGGAACCCACATTTGTTCACCTCTTTATAGTCTTTCCATTGGACCATTCTATCTGAATATTAGTCACTGACTTCTGGGAAAAAGCAACTTTTATGAATGACAGTTTAACAGTTTTCAATTTAAAAAACTTAAAACGTATAATGGTGTGCTGTTACTATATAGTTTTAAATAATTTTAAATTAAGAAATATTTCAAACATACAAGTATAGAGAATAACATCTGTGTAGTCATTAAGAAGCTATATTCTAGAGCCAACCTTGACACTGTGATGTTTGTTAGACTTTGTAAAGAATAAAACGTTATAACAACAGCTGTAGATTTCTGTCCCTCCTTGATCACTGTCTCCTCTTCTTTCCCTACAGATAATACTATCAGGAATTTGGTGTTAGTTTCATGCATGATTTCTTATTTTTACTATATGCTAATGAATCCATAAATGCTATAACACTATCTATCAGGTTTTAAAACTGTTTGTGCCCCAAAGTACATACTATTCTATAACTTACTTTGTGTATTGAATGTTTTGAGATTTATTCATGAATACAAATAGCTCTAATTCTTTAACTGCTGTTAAGTATTCCATTGTACGACTATACCAAAATTTATCCATATTCCTGTAATTACATATTTACACAAGATTCTGCTTGGTTTTGACTCAAAACATATCTAATGAACCTTAATCATAATATTGGAACTCATAATTTTAATAGTAAAGTGCAAAACTATCCACCCTTACTTTTTCCCGATGCAGGTCATTCCCGAACCGAAGTCTGGAAATTTGGTAATGTTGTCATTGAACATCTATACCACTGGATACACATCTGCTCAGCTCTCACCAAGATAACCAGAAAAGTAAATAGTGCTATTACGCCTCCATTGCCCTCCAAGACTGACAATTATATGTATGCAAAAATGCCAGGGGAAGGTTTGCAAGAGAAGTGATGATGGATGATAATGGAATTGGTTCTGTACTTAGAATCCTTTGTTCGTGTTCAGTTTTGTTAACAATATTTTCCGTTGGAAAGAAGTACCCATAAACGTCTTCTGCTCCTAACATTTACCTCAGCACTTTCTAAACCCAAAGTGCTACCAAGGAGAAATTTAGCCAAAAAATATCCAGCGAAGGTAGCCATAGCCAAATGTATTTAAGTATGTTATAGAATATATATGTTTCCTTTCACTTTGAGCTTTGTACCTGCTGTGGAACTGTTGTGGTTGATTGGGTCGTTATTTTTCATTCTTATAGGTTCAAAGTAACAACTAAAGATTTAGAAAAAAAAATACCAAATAATAAAGATATACCAAAAGAATATCAAATAATAAAGATTTTTAAGAAATGGCCTGAGAATCGTTTTTCTAATTTTTTAAAGACTTATCTAAACATTGCCTATTCCCTCTCCCCGCCCCCATACCCTTGCCTTAACGACTCAAAAGTCATTTTTGTTTTTTAACTTTTAAATTTTTGTCAGTACATAGTAGGTGTACATATTTATGGGGTACTCAAAAGTCATTTTAATGAACAGAAATTCTTACGGGAAAATGTCCACGACTCATGGAAAAAAAACACTTTTTTAATGATGAAAACCTCTTGAGTTCAAGAAGTACAAAAAGAATTTATATTTGTTTAAAGCTTGTTATTATGACAAACTTTACTGCTCTGTGGTGAGATTTCATCTTTGCAATAAGATATCTGATGACAGAGTCCAGTTTTAATAAAATTTTGGGAAATTAAACCTTATTTTCTTGATTAGATTGACTGACAAAATGTGATATATTCCAGATATCTTATAATTTGAGATTGGCCATCCCTTTTTAACCTTTTCTGATAAGAGGCCAGTGTTATTACCAGTCGTCGTCTCTTGGATGGTCACATGCCCAGTTTTAACCTATATGCCTGTTTCATATTTGGAAGAGGGCTTTTCAGGGCATTCACAGCAACACTGCTGGGAACAATGTTCTTGAAGATATTAAACTGATAACCACATATCCTGATAGCTTTAGAACAGTTTACAGAGTTCACTGTGAATATAAATGGCATTTTAGGCAACAAGGAAGGAAAGATTTTGCAGAATGCTATGTTTTTAACCATTATCATGGAAATTAAATTAAATGGCTTCCAGTGTGATAATAAATATCATACATTTGCATAGCACTTTGTTTCACATACTAGCTTACTTGATTCTTCCAATAATCTATAAAGTAGGTAGTCCTGAGATTATCTCTCTTTTATTTTATAAATGAGTTGCCCAGTTCACAACAGGTGTAAGAGGCAGAGAGAGTGGACCTAGCACCTAATTTCTGGTTTATTGCCCTTGCCAGCACCCTAGAAATCTCACTAACACTTTCCAGCTTTCTTACTAGGCTAATGACCATGCTATCATTCTTTTGAAAACTACTTTAAAATCTACAGCCAACAAGCCAGATTGAATTTATCAAATAATCATTCAAGTAAAATACAGTCCCTTAATCTTAGAAGCTTATATTTTGAGTGAGGAGGATCTTACTTATACCTGACAAAAGTTGGATACAGATTTATATCTAAATCCATTTATTTCACTGTTAATAGATTTATTTACTTATATTTACATATGTTTCAGAAGCTTGGACTTGATTGAATTTGTTATTGGCTCTAAACTCATAGCTCATAGGTAACAATGACACTGTACCTTGTAGACCATCCAGACCACTTTCTTTGCTTTCTTTTTTATTTTTATTTATTTTATTTTATTTATTTATTTTTTTAAGACGGGGTTTCACCATGTTGGTCAGGCTGGTCTTGAACTCCCGACCTCAGGTGATCCGCCCACCTTGGCCTCCAAAGTGCTTGGATTACAGGCGTGAGCCACCACACCTGGCCTTTATTTTTAGTTTTTAAGCGAGGGGGTCTTGCTCTGTCTTCCAGACTGGAGTGGAACGGCTTGATCAGAGCTCACTGTAGCCTTAAACTCCTGGACTCAAGTGATCCTCCCACCTCGGCCTCCCAAAGTGCTGAGCTTACAGGCATGAGCCACTTTGCCCAGCTTCACTTTCTTTTATAATTTTGGCTTGTGGTGATCCAGGAACAACATGAAGTGTGAAGATAATGACACTGGAATCTCAAAAAAGCTCTCCTTGGCTTTTCAAACAGCTTTACTGAAATATCCACATACCGTAAGTTACCCATTAAAGTGTAGAATTAATTTTTTTGTATATTCACAGAGTTGTACAACCATTGCGACAATCAATTTTAGAACATTTTGATCATCCCAGTGAGAAACCACATACCCAATAACAGTCACTCCCCATTTTCCCCTACCCACAGCCTTAGGCAATTGCTAATCTTTTCTCTACAGATTTGCCTATCTGGACATTTTGTATACAATATGTGATCTTTTGTAATTGGTTCCTATTCCCTCTTTTTTTTTAGACAGAGCCTCACTCTGTCACCCAGGCTGGAGTGCAGTGGTGCAATCTCAGCTCACAGCAACCTCTACCTCCCAGATTCAAGTGATTCTTGTGCTTCAGCCTCCCAAGTAACTGGCATAACAGGCATGCACCACCACACCTGGCTAATTTTTGTATTTTTTGTAGAGACAAGTTTCACCATGTTGGCAAGGCTGGTCTTGAACTCCTGGCCTCAAGTGATTGGCCCCTCAGCCTCCCAAAGTGCTGGGATTACAGGCCTGAGTGAACCACCACACCTAGCCAATTTCCTCTTAATCTAAATATGCTCAAGCGACCAGATGCCCTGAAGTTCTTGACATTCTCAATCCTCTAACTTAGAAGAACATTTGAAGGTAATTTAAGAATTTTGCTTTCCTCTCATATATGAGGTTTTATGCAATACCACTCCTACAAAACTGCACCCTACATCATTAACGCCATGTTCTTACTCTCCCACATCATCTTGTTACAAAGACCTCCCTCAGGACCAGAAAAAATAACTATTGGATATTAGACTTAGTACCTGGGTGATGAAATAATCTGTACAGAGAACCCCCATGACACAAGTTTACCTATATAACAAATCTGCACACGTACCCCAAACCTAAAAGTTAAAAAAAATATATTTAAAGCAACAATACAGATTTAATTAAAAGACCTCTCTCAACTGACAAGATCAATGAATTAAATGTTGCCTATTTTGCCTGTTTTCTGGTTAAAAATATAGCACCACTCTGGAGGTGGGGGCATTGTAAAGCACCTTTGGTCTAGAACGCTGCCCAGTTGCATAACCTTTTTCTTGGTCAAATTTGTTAAATTTATAAATAAATAAATATTGCCTAATTTCTCTACCCTTAAGCTTGGTTATTACCCTCGGTAGGTGTACCATCTCCCAGTCATTAACCATATTTAACCTCTCCTCCATCTACTGTCTGAGCTTAGACTGTCCTGCCCACAGACTTCAAGTGATGAGACAACCCTAGACGGCCGTTACATGATTGCCTCACCAGCCACAGTTGCTTGAATGGGGGCTGACCCCTTACCAAAGTGAGACCAATTTGTGAAACGGCCTAATATAAAAAGCACCCACACCACGGACAAGCCAAACTGGGAAACAGCAATGGGAGCAGTGTCTAAAAGGAAATTAAGTGTTTGGAGAGGCCAAAGGTGTCATGACAGGCCTTAAAGGAAGTTGGTGCATACTGCCTTCAAGACACTGCAAGTTAGCAGAAACTGTAGGCTGAGAAAAGGTGTGAGTAGTTGTTTGGGGACAAGAATGCAAAGAGAAGCAGAGATTGAAAGTAGTGAAGTTAACATTAGTAACACTAGTGTCAAAAGACTAAATGGAAGATCCATGAGTTTCGGTAATGGATCCAATTTAGTCAACTCTTCTGTAAGTTTCAGATAATTGGAATTTTCTGATGTATAACAAGCATGAGGATAGTATTATTGATGACAGTATCTTTTACTGGTTCACTCAGCTTGTCCTTACAGCATTTCCAGTTAAAGTTTCAAAAGTTGGGTTCTAAAACGTTAGGAGGCTTCTCTGCGCCCTTATTCACCGCTGCAGTCACCACCATTGCCGCAGACTCCACAACACTGCATCTGAGAAACTGTCCCTTCTAGCCTCGGGGAAATCCCATGACTCCTTCATCTGTGTGTCCCAAAGGCAATGGAAGAATACAGAATATACCAATTCAAAAACTCAAATTACCTAGGATAGAGTTTTCCCCTGGGTAATCATGGCTAACGAATTCCCCACTCAGTCTCTTCAAGCAAGAGGCAGGCAGCCCCGGCAAGGGGCTCTATTTTTTACTCTTTATTTTAAGCAAAGTAATACATAATTACAAACAGTCATTTGTTATACAAGGTCTGTTGAGACCACAGCATTTCCCAGCCTCACCTTACCTCTATTTTCCTTGCTTCTGAGTCAACTACTTTCTTTCTTTTCTTTTTTCTTTTGGAGACAAGAGTCTTGTTCTGTCACCCAGGCTGGAGTGCAGTAATGTGATCTTGGCTCACTGCAACCTCCGCCTCCGGGGTTCAAGCAATTCTCCTCTCTTGGTCTCCCGAGTAGCTGGGATTAGAGGCACGCACCACCATGCCCAGCTAATTTTTTTTTTTTTTTTTTTTTGTATTTTAGTAGGGACGGGGTTTCAGCATGTTGATCAGGCTGGTCTCAAACTCATGACCTTGTGATCCACCCACCTTGGCCTCCCAAAGTGTTGGGATTACAGGCGTGAGCCACTGCGCCCTGCCAAGTCAACTACTTTCAATTCTTTTAGCTCAGGAGTTGGTAAACAACCCGTTGGCCAAATCTCGCCAGCTGCCTGGTATGGTAAATAAAGTTTTACTGGAATAGCTATGCCCATAATGTCTATGGCTGCTTTCACATTACCAGGGCAGAGTTGAGTAGTTGCCACAAAAACTATATGGGCCACATGGGCTAAACTATTTGCTATCTGACTGCAGAAAAAGTTTGCCAACCCCTATTTTAGCTGTGGTTTTGACATTTACCCCTAGATTGTTAAATAGCATGCATGTGTGGCTACTTTTGCTTTTCTGATTTAGGCACTATCAGTCTCCCAGTATACACTACAAAGGTTTAGCTCCTTCCTCAGCATACACACACACACACACACACTTCTCATCCATTCTTCCCAATATTATTACGTGGTAATTTAAATTAGAATAGATGAATATTCAGTGTTTCTATTATCAAGATTATGTATGCTACTTAGAGCTTACCCATGTTGTAAATTATAATTATTTTCCATTCCTGTACATTCTTTTCCTTTCCCTAGAGTTAATGTTAAAAGAAAACTGGAGTGGCGGCCGGGCGCGGTGGCTCACGCCTGTAATCCCAGCACTTTGGGAGGCCGAGGCGGGTGGATCACGAGGTGAAGAGATCGAGACCATCCTGGTCAACATGGTGAAACCCCGTCTCTACTAAAAATACAAAAATTAGCTGGGCATGGTGGCACGTGCCTGTAGTCCCAGCTACTCAGGAGGCTGAGGCAGGAGAATTGCTGGAACCCAGGAGGCGGAGGTTGCGGTGAGCCGAGATCACGCCATTGCACTCCAGCCTGGGTAACAAGAGCGAAACTCCATCTCAAAAAAAAAAAAAAAAGAAAACTGGCGTGGCTATAATATCACACAAGTAGATTTCAGAGCAAAGAATATTATAATAATAAAGGTTATTTCATAATGAAAAGTCGATTAAGAAAACATTATAATCTTAAACATGTATACATCTAATAACGGAGCTGCAAAATACATGAAGCTAAAACCAATAGAACTTCAAATCTACAGACATAAAATGGTTACCTAGGACTGGGGGATTTGGAGGAAAATAGGAGTGACTAATAGGCACATGGTTTCTTTGTTGGTTATTAAAAATCTAAAATTGGCTGGGCGCAGTGGCTCATGCCTGTAATCCCAACACTTTGGCAGGCTGAGGTGGGTGGATCACCTGAGACAACCCTGGCCAACATGGCAAAACCCTATCTCTACTAAAAATACAAAAATTTGCTAAGCATGGTGGTGCATGCCTGTAATCCCAGCTGTCCGGGAGGCTGAGGCAGGAGGATCGCTTGAACCCAGGAGGTTGCAGTGAGCCAAGATGTACCACTGGACTCCAGCCTGGGCGACAGAGCAATGCTCTGTCTCAAAAAAAAAAAAAAATCTAAAATTGATTATAGTGAGTGTAGTACAACTCATTGACTATACTAAACACCACTGAATTGTACATTTTAAATGAATGAATTGTGAATGAATAAATATGAGAATTATAGCTCAAAATTTTTTAAAAGATTTTAAAAGATACCATAATAGATAGAAATCTGAATCTACACAGACATGGAAACACCAGAAATGATAAATATGTGGGTAAACATATTTTTCCTATTCAAGAAAATATTTTTAAAAATGAATCAACTTTTTATAGCAAAAATAATAATTTATTGTGCATTTATGACATAGGTAGAAGTAAAATTTGTGATAACAGCACAAAACTAGAAGATAAAATGGAAGTATACTTTTGTAAACTTCTTATACTATACACAAAGTGGTAGATTCTTACTTTAAGGTAGACTTTAGGGTGATAAGTTAAAGACACATATTAGAAACCCTAAAGCAACAGCTTAAAAAAATCACAAGCAAAGAAGTATGGTCAATAAGCCAACAAAGGAGGCTGAAGCATGAGAATCATAAGCTGAATCACAGTTTGGAAAAATAGAAAACAAATACCTATCATACTTCTTTTTTTTTTGAGATGGGGGTCTGGCTATGTTGTGCATGCTGGCCTCAACCTCCCAAAGTGCTGGGACTACAGGCCTGAGCCACCCCGTCCGGCCTGCAATCATAACCACTTTAATGAAAATGTTTTAAACATCCAAATTAAAAGGAAGAGACCGTCAGACTAGATAAAAGAGCAAGACCCAACTATATGCTGTCAACAAGTGATCCAATTTGAATATAAATACACAAATAGATTAAAATAAGTTGAAAAAGATATACTATGCTACCATTAAACAAAAGAAAGTTAGTTATATTGATAGCAGACCAAGTAGACAAAGAGGAATAAAGAGGGCCACTTCTTAATGCTATAGAGGTTAATGGAAAAGAACATAACAATCCTAAATGTTTACATACCTAACTTCAAAATGCATGACACACACTGATGGAATTGAAAGCGGAAGTAAATTCACAATTATAGTAGATTTCAACATCCCTCTCTTAGTAATTGATCTCTTTGGCTGCTCTGAGACTAGTCTGCAATGAACCAAGAGTGAATGAGTGCACAGACGAGGCTAGAGTTTTTAAAAAGATATCACATATGGGCCGGGCACAGTGGCTCACGTCTGTAATCCCAGCACTTTGGGAGGCTGAGGCGGGCGGATCACCTAAAGTCAGGAGTTCAAGACCAGCCTGGCCAACATGGTGAAACCCTGCTGCTACTAAAAAATACAAAAATTAGTCAAGCGTGGTGGCGGGCGGCTGTAATCCCAGCTACTGGAAAGGCTGAGGCAGGAGAATCGCTTGAACCCTGGGAGGCGGAGGTTGCAGTGAGTCCGGCTCGTGCCATTGCACTTTCCAGCCTAGGAGACAAAAGTGAGACTCTGTCTCAAAAAATAAAAAAAAAAAGGTATCATATATGATCTTGATTCCTCTACCCAGTGGCACCGTGAACAGTATTATTAATTTTGGTCCTACGTAAGGTATTATTAACACATGGATTTTCATTTTTCGCCTAATTATCCTGAACCAGTTAAACTGAATATTTGGAAAAGGGGGCGGGGGGCGGATATCGATAGCCAAGGCAGTGGTTCTTGAGTATCAGAATTACCCGCTGGTTAAAATTCAGATAGCTCGCCCCACTCTAAAGTTTCTGATTCGGCAGGTTTGAGGTGAGGCCCGACATTTGCCATTTTAACAATATTTCCCGTGATGCTGATGCCGCTGGTCCCAGAATCACACTCTGCAAACAACTGGCCTAGCACGTTGCCACTCGTTTCTCCTACAGATTTTAAGGCAGCCAGTGGGCTCAGAAACAAAACAGAGGCCGCAGGATCCGATTCCCCGTAGCGTCGAAGTGACTCAAACCACCGATCCAACCGAGAAGCAGGATCCGGGCCACCCAAGCCGCGCGAGAGTTTGTGACGTTGTCGGCGTTAGCGTCACGGCGGCGTCGGCCACGTTCAGCGGCCACGGGAGCAAGATGGCGATTCCGGGCAGGCAGTGAGTGATCCGGGAGTTAGGGTCAGGCTGGGGGATGAGAAACCACGGCGACTGTGTCTTTGGCCAAGGAGTTTTAAATGCCCTGGAAGTGAAGGGGCCGTGTCGCCAGGGGTAGAGACGGGAGAAAACGAGAAGTCTTGAGGAACATAGAATCCCCTCCCCCGTACATTTTCCAGGATGGAAGCCCGAACTTTGAGGGAGAAACTTGTGAGGAAATAAAGGAAGTTAGGCTGAGGGGCAGAGAGCGAGACTTTTCTATTTTCCAAAAGCTGGGTCTGAGGCCCCTCAGTCTTGCCTCCTACCCCGCGCTTGAGTTTCTCCCGGCTTGGATGCTCTCAGGGGCAGTGTGAAGAGAGACAGTTCCTGGCTTCCTTAGAGGGCCTTGTTCTCCTTGGCAGAAGCTCAAGTCCTAATTGCCGCCCTTCTCGTTTTAGGAATATTGTTCTGAGAAGCCACAGAAAAAGGGTAGGCATGTAGGAAATTGGGGTATACGTTGCCGCAAAAGAGACAAATACTGTACGTACTTGAAAGTTTTACCTTGGATGTGTAACCCTTACTTTTGATGCGGCCTCCCGTGTTCTCTGCATCTTAAAGGCCAAAACGTGAGAAACTAAAGAAGTTGGATCTGATGGGATGGTTCTCTCAGCTGCCCCGAGGCTAAGCACGTGATGTTAATAAAGTGTAATGCGAACTTGCCCCTATAGCTACTTGGGGCAGCACTTTGGGAGGCCGAGGCGGGCGGATCACGAGGTCAAGAGATCGAGACCATCCTGGTCAACATGGTGAAACCCCGTCTCTACTAAAACTACAAAAATTAGCTGGGCATGGTGGCACGTGCCTGTAGTCCCAGCTACTCGGGAGGCTGAGGCAGGAGAATTGCTTGAACCCAGGAGGCGGAGGTTGCGGTGAGCCGAGATGGCGCCATTGCACTCCAGCCTGGGTAACAAGAGTGAAACTCCGTCTCAGGAAAAAAAAAAAAAAAAAGCAACTGTTTAAGTACACAGTAGGAAAAAACAAACCTAGCTATTTTCTTGACTTGTTAGACCACAAGGATAATTTAAAGTATTTAAAAATCTTTAGTGGACATGAACTAAGCTTTCCTCTACACATTTTTTTTAAACGTTACTGTCACTTCGCCATCTTAAAACATTTCTGAACTTTTTATTTACCTCTCTTCTTTGATAAAAATGGTATTTGAGTTTGGCCTCTGTCCACAAGTGATCACTTAGAATAATCATTATAGAATCTTATGGCATGTTAGAATTTTGAGATCACTGAGAAGCAGAAACAGTCTGTTATGTGTTCATAAAGCTTATGATATGTTTTGATTTAGTAGCTTCATGTGGAAGAGGTAGTAGATGTATTATTTGTTAACATTTAAACATAACGGTTTAATTTCTATCTCAAAAAAAAATATGCAGGTATGGGCTTATTTTGCCAAAGAAAACACAGCAGTTGCACCCTGTTTTGCAAAAACCTTCACTGTTTGGGAATGATTCTGATGATGGTGATGAGGTAAGGAAGCCTATGTTTTACTTGTGCATTGTTGGAAGTGCAAATTGACTGGAAAATCCCTGGCTGGAAGCACCCTGCCCCCGGGAAGCACCCAACCTCCATACTGAAAGCCCCGTATGCTTCCCGTATGCTTCCCGTGCGCACGAAAATTCAAACAAAGCCCCTAGCTCGCCTCCAAACTGCCACATCAACTTCCCGCCCATACCAATAGCTAAGCCAATCACCAACCTCCACATCAGCTCTCCCTTCCCTTTCCCCCCGCCCAGTTCCCACAACTCTATAAAAGCCCTGAGCAGGCTCACCTGGGCGCGATTGCTGGCTCTCCTCCCTTGTGTGAGCCCGGCCCGCCCGGAGGATCTCCAATAAAGCCTCAACGCGGTTACATCTGTGTCTTCCTGACTTAATTCGGCCACGCGTGGGGTTCAAGTAACGAGGGTTCAAGCAGGCCAGACACAAATTTTTTAAAAATTGAACTTGCGACTCTGATATCTTTGCCTTTATTTGTCAATACAGTGAACTATGATTTACAGAATTATCAAAAGGAGTGCTTAAAGAAAGCAGCTCCACCGAATTTTTAAAGATTTTTTTCCCTCTAAAAGCTGCAAACTTTACCTTTAAACAAGCACACAGTCTTTTCCAGACTACTGAAATTGATTTAACAAAATTGTTGGTGTAAAGATCCTTAGTTATGAGTTAGTAAGATGTCACCAATTTCCTGTAGATTTTTATTAGCAAAGCAGTTTTTAATTTGTTAACCATGATCTAAGATCATTATATAACAGTTCCTAACAACACTACTTTTTTTTAATTCAGTGTCTGCTAAATGTAATTTCTCAGTTATAATCATTGTGAATAATTACCCTTGATAGTACCATAATAAAGTCTAATATGGCCGGGCGCGATGGCTCACGCCTGTAATCCCAGCACTTTGGGAGGCCGAGGCAGGTGGATCACAAGGTCAAGAGATGGAGACCATCCTGGTCAACATGGTGAAACCCCGTCTCTACTAAAAATACAAAAAAAATTAGCTGGGCATGGTGGCACGTGCCTGTAGTCCCAGCTACTTGGGAGGCTGAGGCAGGAGAATTGCTTGAACCCAGGAGGCGGAGGTTGCGGTGAGCCGAGATCGCGCCATTGCACTCTAGCCTGGGTAACAAGAGCGAAACTCCGTCTCAAAAAAAAAAAAAAAAAAAAAAAAAAAAGTCTAATATAAAAATTTTCAATCTTAGCAGCCAAAACAGTGTTTTTCTGTGAAACCCACATTTATATCAGAAACAACCCCAAATGTGTGCTCTTTTTTTTTTTCTTTTTTTTGAGATGGAGTCTTGCTCAGTCGCCCAGGCTGGAGTGTAGTGTCGAAATCTCGACTCAACTGCAGCCTCAGCCTCCCAGGTTCAAGCAATTCTGTCTCAGCCTCCAGAGTAGCTGGGATTACAGGCACCTGCCATCATACCTGGCTAATTTTTGGCAAGACTGGTCTCGAATTCCTGACCTCAGGTGATCCACCCTCCTCAGCCTCCCAAAAGTGCTGGGACTATAGGCGTGAGCCACCGTGCCCAGCAAATGTGTGCTTTTCTAATACCCCATGTTTTAATGTTTCTTTCTTTTTTCTTTTCTTTTGTTTGTTTTTCTTTCTTCCGATTTCGCTCTTGTTACCTAGGCTGGAGTGCAATGGTGCAATCTTGGCTCACTGCAACCTCTGCCTCCTAGGTTCAAGTGATTCTCCTGCTTCAGCCTTTCCAGTAGCACCTGCCACCGCACCTGGCTAATTTTTTGTATTTTTACAAAAATACAAAAGACGAAGTTTCACCATGTTGGCCAGGCTGGTCTTGAACCTGTCCTCAGATGATTCACCAGCTTTGGCCTCCCAAAGTGCTGGGATTACAGGCATGAGCCACCACACCCAGCCCCCACTTTTTTTTTTTTTTTTTTTTTGAGATGCAGTCTCCCTCTGTCACCCAGGTTGAAGTACAGCAGTGCGATCTCAGCTCACTGCAATCTCTGCCTCAAGGGTTCAAGCAATTCTGCCTCAGCCTGCTGAGTAGCTGGGATTAATAGGCATGTACCACCACACTTGGCTAATTCTTGGTGGTTTTAGTAGAGGCGGGGTTTCACCATGTTGGCCAGGCTGGTCTCGAACTCCTGACCTCAGGTGATCCACCGACTTTGGCCTCCCAAAGTGCTGAGATTACAGGCCGGAGCCACTGTGCCCAGCATGTTTCTTAAAACAAAAAACTTTGCATCAGTTAAGCTGGTACTTTTTTTGGTTTGGCAGAAGAATAGCTTGTTTTTCAGTCTTTTTTTTTTTTTGAGACAGAGTTTCATTCTTGTTGCCCAGGCTGGAGTGCAGTGGTGCAATCTCAGCTCACGGGAACCTCCGTCTCCTGAGTTCAAGCGATTCTCCTGCCTCAGCCTCCCAAGTACTTGGGAGTCCTGCCACCACACCTGGCTAATGTTTTGCATTTTTTGTAGAGATAGGGTTTCACCATGTTGGCCAGGCTTGTCTCCAACTCCTGACCTCAAGTGATCCATCCACTTTACCTCCCAGAGTGCTGGGATTACAGGCATGAGCCACTGCGCCTGGCTGTTTTTCAGTTTTTATTATAAAATAGCATGGGTAGGTAATTGAATGTATTCAGTATTTCGTTACTACTTTTGAAGACATTGGCTCTGTATGGCTCACGCTTTTTAAAAATTGAGGTATAATTTGCATATAAAATTCTCAGTTGTTAAGTATATAGGTTGATGATTTTTTGAGAAATGTATATGCCCCAATCAAGATTTAAACATTTCCCTCTCTCCCAAAAAGTCTTCCATACCCTCCTGGAGTCAGTCTGCCTCCCCACTTGCTGCCCCAGACAAGTGCTCGTGTTTCTATTGCTAACTTAGTTTTGCCTGTTACAGAGTTTCATTTCATATAAAAGAAACCACACAGTATGTACTCTTTTCTGTCTGACTTAGTCCGCTCAGTATATCACCAGATCCATCCTTGCAGTTGTAGAATCACATTTTTCTGAAAATGGATTTTTCCTCCTTAACAGTGACTTGTTTTTCTTCCATTTTTTAAAATTTCTTCATAAAATTTTAGAATAAGGGACCATAAAAAATGAATCAAGGTTACTAGTTAAATCTTCATTTCTGTGTAGCCAACTATAATATTTTCAAATAGAATATTGAGGAAGTTACTAATTACAAATTTTGATTTTTTAATTATGTTGTTTCATTAATAAATATTTAATACCTACTATAGGTTAAGAGTTGATGAGTTTTGCACCTGTAGCCTATGTGCTTTTTATTATGTGGTACCCTTTTAACAGTTTTTTGGGGGACCATATATCGTGTTGCTTTCAACCAGTGTGTAGTTTAGTGAGGAAGACAGACATGTAAACATGAATATAAAGCAGACTGCAATTTGGAAAGGAAACTAAGATAGTGAGGATTCCTTTGTGTTCATTAAACTTTATTTGATCTTCCAGATCACTCTGTGATGTATTATTATTCTCATTTTAGATGTCAGAAAGTGGAAGCTCAGGTTTAGTAATTTGTTCAAAGCCATGTGGCTGGAAAATAAGTGGCAAGATTGGGATTTGAACACAGGCCTATCTGGTCCCCAAACCTATACTCTTCATTCTTCTGTCTTGCCTTGTTTTAATAATAGAGCTACAAGAATGTTAATGAAATGTAGAGAATGAAATGATTCACTTTGTTACAGGAAAATCAAGGCAGGAATAAGCATTTAAATAGCCTTCAAGTCTGGTTTAGATTTCAATAGGCAAAAATAAGGTGGAGGCCGGGCATGGTGGCTCACACTTGTAATCCCAACACTTTGGAAGGCCGAGGCAGGCTGATCACCTGAGGTCAGGAGTTTGAGACCAGCCTGACCAACATGGAGAAACCGTGTCTCTACTAAAAATACAAAATTAGCTGGGCATGGTGGTGCATGCCCGTAATCTCAGCTACTCAGGAGGCTGAGATGGGAGAATCGCTTGAACCTGGGAGGCGGAGGTTGCTGTGAGCCAAGATTGCACCATTGAACTCCAGCTTGGGCAACAAAAGTGAAACTCTGTCTCAGAAAAAAAATATAGAGGTGGAAATAATTTCAGCTGGGAGAGAACAGCAAGAAAATACAGAATGGCATACAAGTACAAGACATTTTTGTGGAATAATGTGGCTGGAGAAGAGGGTGTATAGGAAAAAATGTTGCAAATGAGGTTGTAACAGGATTGGGCCAGATTGTGGAGTACCTTAAATTTTTCATATAAAATTTCAACTTTATATTTTTAG
>PVKV010035679.1:0-16370 GCA_004027835.1 Alouatta palliata
CCTGGCCCACTTTACTTTTTTTTTTTTTTAATTATGCTTTAAGTTCTGGGGTACATGTGCAGAACTTGCAGATTTGTTGCATAGGTACACACATGCTATGATGGTTTGCTGCCTCCATCCCCCCATCACCTACATCAGGCATTTCTCCCAATGTTATCCCTCCCCAACCTCCCCACCCCCCGCTATCCCTCCCCTAGCCTCCCATCTCCCGAGAGGCCCAGGTGTGTGATGTTCCCCTGTCTGTGTCCATGTGTTCTTACTGTTCAATACCTGCTTATGAGTGAGAACATGTGGTGTTTAGTTTTTCTGTTCTTGTATCAGTTTGCTGAGAGTGATGGTTTCCAGATTCATCCCTGTCCCTGCAAAGGACATGAACTCATCCTGTTTTATGGCTGCATGATATCCCATGGTGTATATGTGCCACATTTTCTTAATCCAGTCTATCATTGATGGGCATTTAGATTGGTTCCAGGTCTTTGCTATTGTAAACAGTGCAACAAGATTAAGTGTCTTTAGAGGGAACTAGAAGGATATCAACTCAAAGCAGTGGACATTTTGTGAATCCATCTAGATTATCTTCAAGGAAGGTGACCCGTCTCAGTTTTCTATCTGAGTTAAATCAGCTATATCTTAAAGTTGATGTAGAGTTAGCATTCTTGGGGGCAGGCCAATAACAAATGAACATTAGCAATATTTTGTTCAGGGTCTCAGGATACATCAATATGTCTTTTAGATCCACAATTATGTAGTAGTCTAAAAGGTCGAAGAATGAATCATTCATGACATGCTGAAATACCTGTATTGTATTATTGAAGCTGAACACATTGCAGTATAGTTGCAGAGCATACAATGTATACAAATTTTAATCCTACTCTCAGTTCTCTCTCTTGTCTGAATCAGATTAGGCATGTTTAAAAATCTAGTTAGGTGTAAATGGTGGCTAATTTTCTAGTAAGGTGGGTATTAGGCTGTTAATAGACTGAATACCCAGAAGTTGTTAGAAAGGATGAAGCTCTATAACATTTTAACAAATAAATTTGGATCTCTATGAAGAGGAATTGAGTCCATATTCAGCATTTTGCCTATGAAGTCTCAACATGCCCTGTTCTTTAATTTTAGCAGTGATATTTTAGTATAGTTCTTTAGGATACACATTTTGGGGTACAAGGTCAAGACTGCAATATACAGGCTGTGAGTGACAGCTTCTTGGCCTAATAGAGCTTAACATAATCTTGAGGTGATGATACTTCCTGGGTAGGATTAGCATAGCTCGTCATATTTATTACCTGTAAACCCTACTAGTTTCAACAATTGCTAACATCAGCAAGTGTTAACATTTTGTCATTCTTCCTCTTTCTTTCTTCCTCTCCCCACCTACAACTGTTTATTTTTTTGCTGAACTATTTACAAGGGTGTTGTATACATTGATACTTTTTTCCCCAAATATGTTTGATAACTGTTCTACAAATATAAACATTACCCCAACTAATTATATTACCATTTTTACATCTTAAGAAAAATTAATGATACTATTTCAGCATCATCCAGTATTCAATCCACACTCAGATTTCTTCAGTTATCTCCAAAATGTCTTACTTAAGGAACAATAGCTTCATCACAGGCCTGTGGTATTTAATACTGTCATCTTAAGTCCTGGCACCACCCTTAACCCCCATGACTGGATGAAGATTCAGAAATCCCTTTGTCTGAAGTGTTTTGGGGAAAACAAGACTTTGGATAGTCTCTCTCCTTTGTGAAGTGAGAATTTCCCCTCTATTGTCAGGGTGATGCTGTGGTTGTCTGCCACACTTCCCAATATTGTAGATACAAGTAAGAAAAGAAATTTAACAATTCTCTCATAGCAACAAGTAGTACTTCATTTTGGTGTTCCTAAAACAATATATCAGTATCCCAAGAAAATGCAGAATTAAAATCATGCCATTATTTCCTAAGTAATAGATTTCTAAGTTGGTAGCTTTTTACCCTAAAGACAGAAATATTGGACTTACTATAATTCAGTTACTGGTAATTTTGACCCTTATAAGGGTATATACATCCCTGATTTTTTGTAGTCTCATTTGTTTGTGTTGCAAAGATCCACCAGCATTCAGATAATTGCAGTGGTGAAGGAGTTAACTGAACCGGAAGCTGACAAAATAAGATGCTAGGAGCAGATGGTGTTGTCAGATAGAGGTATAATTGCATAAAAAATCTCTTCAAAATAGTTTCTACAGCTTTAGGTAACTTCGATGACATTTAGCAGGCTCTGAAAATCACTTAAATGGGTACAGAAATAAAAGAATTGTGGGGGAAAATGTCACCATGTGAATTTGCCTTGAGATTTTTTGAGTGGAGACATCTGAGCTTTTGTTAATATTAGCGACTATTTACAGTCCATAGAATAGAAGGTGTCATTGCTGTGTTAAGTTTAGCTCATTAGGTGGGGAAGGTCTTTTGTGGCAGTCTGGAGACTAACTGATTTAGTGCTCTAAGATATGAAGTATATGGGAAAAGAAAAAGGTATAAATTATCTTAAGTTCAAATGTGGAAAAACTCACTGGAGCTTTTAGAGAAAGGTGATTAATGCAATTGAAAACTGCAGGAAAAATAGCCCTTTTTATTTTATAGTTTGTCACTGTTACTGAATATGGCACAGCAAGAATTAAATGTAAAATGCTTTCATAACATTTGGAAGCATTGCAAATATTCATGAAGAAGAATCTAGGATTTTGAGGGGAATAGGTACACAGTATACATAAAACACCTGAGAAGTATAAAAATTTAGAGCTAGGATAAAGTTGTAATATCAAATTAAGCTTCTTGTTTTACAGGTAAGAAAAATGAAGCCCAAAGATGAGCCATAGCTAAAACTCTTATCTGGACTCAAGGATGTACATCCTTTGAAATTATACAAAATCTAAAATATTTAATTGTCAAATATAGAGAGGCAGAGATAGGCCGGTTATCTTACTACAACTGCAAATATAAGCCAAGCCTGGCATGCAGTATCCTAGAGAGTCAGGAAATGGTACTGATGAGATGATGGATTTGAAATCCAACTGTTTGGGAATTAAACCCTGGCTTTACTCCTTATTAATGTAAATAAAATTACTTAACTTTTCTAGGCTTGTTACTTCCTTGGATATAGCACACAGTCTCTACTAGGGCCCACAGGCCTTCTCACAATAGTAGAATTATTAAATGCCAAAGAGGGCTTGGCTTTGTCTCCAAACTCTTGGAGCTACCTCTTTGGTTTTCCAGTTGCGTCTTGCCACAGGTTCTATATGCCATTCTACCTTGATGCAAATACTTCAGCATCACTTGATCTGCTAGATCATAAGTAATAAAGTTACACATTAGAGCTTGAAGAAGCTGAATAACTTTCTCTTATTCTAGAATGGTGGTTCCCAAATCGAGATTCCTGGACCAGCAGCTTCAGTATCATATAAAAACTCATTTGAAATGTAAATTATTGAGTGCAATTCTACTGAATCAAACTCCTGAGGTTAAGGAGCATCTGAAATTTTTAAATCAGGAATCTGCCTCAACAAACTCTCTAGGTGATTTTTATATATGCTAAAGTTTAAAAGTTTCTAGTTGTTTAGAGTAGGAAGTTGTCAGTTTCTTGTGTTATCTGGTCAGTGGGTCAGAAAGTCATGTTCAGATGCATATTTTGCCACGTAATCTGAAGAGGTATTAAGTTTGTAGTGTGTGCAAGATGCAACTACTTGTCCTTCTCTTCCAGGTGTATTGACAAAAGCCAGGACATTCCCCAGAGAGTCTGCTAAAATGGCAGTTCACTATATTTTCATGGAATCATCACCTCCAACCTGCTAACATGTCTTATTGCAAACTTTAGAAGACTGTTAAGTTCGTATTTCTTTAGCATCTCTTAGCATGAAGTTATCACCTTATTGCACAACCATGATGTCCTGTGTGGTAAGACATCCAGACTCTGGCAAACTACATCATGGCATAGAACCAGATCACTGGAATAACCCTCAAAAATGATGAAAGTGGTACATCATCTGTCTTTTCCATGGGAAATCATCTGTAATTATTTCTCAGGTCTGTCACCCATTACATTATCTTGCCTCAAGATGATAAGTGATGAACCTGGCCTTGGCCACATGGGGATACCAGCATTTCCTTTGAAATAAGGAAACCAATATCAACTGTGGTGACTTTCCTTACCATCCCTGGTATATAGAATGTAATTTCCCAATACTTTCCAAGATCCTGGTGTTCTTCACAACAGAATATCTTTCAATGCATTGTTGAAAATAACGGTCTTCTGAGTTTTCTTAAATGATTGGCTCACAAGACATGATACATTTACTCCAACATTCCTGTGTCTTTGAATTCTGCATTCCTTCCTATATAGTGCATGTTAAGCTATTCATGGCATCTCAACTTAATAAATGCTGGGTCACTGTTGAGTACAGGTTTAGACTGACCAACTGACCACCGAGGTGGTATCGCTAGGAGGCTACAGGAACTATAGTGTTACTGGGCTTTGGGTGCCCCCTAATGCAGACAATACAGTAATTACAACCATGCCCCACTGTGGATACCAAGATGTTGCAATGGTATTCATACATTCACCCCAATTTTGCATCAACTTTCTCTTTTTTTGGTCTGGTGTACTCAAAATTAATTCCAGAACATGTTCTTCAGGTTTGTAAATTGTTAATATTCTATAAGTTTCTTTCTGTGACTAAGCCTTTTCTTCCAGGGTCTGAGTTTTCATTTTATTCCCTGTGGCACCTTAATTATGTGTTTGTACTTGGGTAGAACATGATGAGAATGAGAATGGATCCCTTTTTTAAAATAGGCTACAACCTGAGTCATTACAGGGTCTTCAAGCAAGGAAGAAATGGTTCCAATGTCAGGGAAGAAAATTTGCCTCTCCTGCCCGGGAAGTCATAACAGATGTGTAGTGTCAGGGTATTGTGTGGGTCATAGCTTCCAACATTCCCCCATTCCAATGCCATTATTTCCTACCAACACTTTAACTTCCCTAAAGAGACCAGGTGAATTCACTGGACATTGGACAAGAGACCAGGTGAATTCATTGGACGTTATAACTATTTCAGGTAACTGTAGGATGAAACACTGAGTTTGATTTTTTTAAAACTATCTTAGCCCTGCAGCTGTAACAATAAAGGATTATTTTAGTATAGCTATAGAGAGTTCCTGATTTTTTTTTTGCCTGTGCCTTGAATCAAGAATCTAATATTTTGAGCTTGTCAGACTATTTCTTTAATTTTCCAATACCATTAAAAGTAAGCATCCTCTCTACCCCCACCCCCAAAACAACAGTCCTTTAGTTTCTCAAGCTCTAGGGTAAAAAGGCAGAGCAAGATGGCCAAATAGAACCCATCACCAGTCATCCTCTCTACAGGAACATCAAATTTAACATCTACATGAAAAACACCTTCATAAGAACCAAAAATTAAGGGGCAAACACAGTGCCTGATTTCAACTTCCTATCACTGAGAGAGGTACTGAAGAGGGTAGAAAAGGCAGTCTTGAATTGCTGAAGCCACCCCTCCCTTATCCCCTAGCAGCAGCCATGTGGTGCTTCAGGGAGGGAGAGTGTGGTGATTGTAGGACTTTGCATTGGAACTCAGTGCTGCCCTGTCACAGTGGAAAGCCACACTGGGCAGAGCTCAGCTGGCACCTAAAGAAAAAGCACTTAGACCAACCCTAGCCAGAAGGGAATTGCCCACCTCAGCAGTCAGAACTTGAGTTTCAGCAAGCCTACCCACCACAAACTGAAGTGCTCTGGGGTCCTAAAGAAACTTGAAAGACAATGTAAGCCACAAGGACTGTAATTCCTCAGCAAGTCCCAGTGCTGTGCTGGGCTTGGAGCCAGTGGACTTGAGGGGCACACAACCTAGTAAGATACTGGCCAGGGTGGCCAAGGGCTTGCTTGTGCCAGCCCTCCCCCAGATCCTGGCAGTTCAGCTCGTGGCTCCAGAAGAGACCCCTGCCTTCCACTTGAGAGGTGAGGGAAGAGTAAAGATGACTTTATTCTGCAACTTGGATACCAGCTTCGCCACAGTAGGATGGGGCACTAGGTAGAGTCAAAGGCCCCCATTCCAGGTGCTAGCTTCTGGATGACATTTCTAGACACACCCTGGGCCAGAAGGGAACATTTTTCCTTGAAGGGGGAAACAGAGTCCTGACAGGGTTCATTACCTGGTAACGAAAGAGCCCCTGGGCAATGGCTAATCAGCAGCAATAGCCAAGCAGAACACACCAGGGGCTTTGGGTGAGACTCTGAGATTTGCTGGCTTCAGGTGAGACCCAGCACATTTACAGCTGTGGTGGTTATGAGAAGGGACTACTTCTGCTTGAATAAACCAGGAGGAGAGTAAAGGGGACTTTGTCTTGCAGCTTAGGTATATCTTGTCCACAGTGAGGTAGATTGCCACATGGGCTCTTAAGGTCCCTGATTTCAGGCCTTGGCTTTTTAGATAGCATTTCTGGACCTGCTGTGGGCCAGGGGGACCCCATTGCCTTGAAGGGTGAGTCCCAGGCCAGGCAGCATTCACCACAAGCTGAATGAAGAACGCTTAGGCCTTAAGCAAGCATCAGTAACTGGAAGTACTCTCTGTTGGCCTGTGGTGCTGGTGGCCATGGGGAGAGACTCCTCTGCCTATGGAAAGAAGAGGAAACAAAGGGAAAGACTTTGTCTTGTGGTTTGGGTAT
This sequence comes from Alouatta palliata, assembly GCA_004027835.1. Lineage (NCBI taxonomy): Eukaryota > Metazoa > Chordata > Mammalia > Primates > Atelidae > Alouatta > Alouatta palliata. The sequence continues at coordinate 6,718 of PVKV010035679.1, forward strand.
ACCAGCTTAGCTACAGTACAATAGAGCACTAGGTAGACTTCTAAGGTTTTTGACTCTGGTCCCTGGCTCCTACCCAATATCTCTGTACCTGCTTGGGGCCTGGGTCAACTCCTTGCTCTAAAGGACACAAGCCTGTCTTGCTTCACCACCTGCTCATTGTAGAGATCGAGGGCCTTGAGTGAACATAGGTGGTAGCCAGGTAGTGGCTATAGCAGGCCTTGGGTGAGACCCAATTCTGTGTTGGCTTCAAGTCTGACTCAGTACAGTCCTAGTGGTGGTGGCCACAGGAGAAATTCTGTCACCTTTCCCCCAGCTCCAGGCAGCTTAGCATACAGAGAGACTCCATGTGTTTGAGACAAAGTAGGGGAAGACTACAACAGTCTCTGCCTGATAATCCAAGGAATTTGTCCATATCTTATCCAGGGCTACCAAGCGGGTATCTCTAGGAGTCTACAGAATTACAGTGTTACTGGGCTTGGGGTACCCTATAATGCAGATATGACTGTAGTGACCAAAAATTTAGATCACAATATGCAAGTTCCTTCAAATACCTGGAAAGCCTTCCCAAGAAGGACATATACAGATAAGCCCAGACTGCAAAGATTACATACAGTAAATAACTCTTCAATGCCCACACACCAACAAACATCCATAAGTATTAAGATCATCCAGGAAAATATGACCACACCAAATAAATTAAATAAAGCACCAGAGACCAATCCCAGAGAGACAGAGCTATGTGACTTTTAGATAGAGAATTCAATAGCTGTTTTGAGGAAACTCAAAGAAATTCAAGATAACACAGAAAAGAAACTTAGAAACCTATCAGATAAATTTAATAAAGATATTCAAGTAACTAAAAAAACATCAAGCACAAATTCTGGAGTTGAAAAATAAAATTAGCACACTGAAGAATGCATCAGTCTCTTAACAGCAGAACTGATCAAGCAGAAGAAATAATTAGTGAGCTTGATGACGGGCTAATTGAAAATACACAGTCAGAGGAGACAAAAGAAATAAAGAATAAAAAAGAATGAAACATGCCTAAAAGATCTAGAAAATGGCCCCAAAAGGGCAAATCTAAGAGTTATTGGCCTTAAAGAGGAAGTAGAAAGAGAGAGATAGGGGTAGAAAGTTTATTCAAAAGGATAATAACAGAGAACTTCCCAAACCTTAAGAATGATATCAATATTCAATTATGAGAAGTTTTTAGAACACTATGTAGATTTAACCCAAAGAAGACTATGTTAAGGTATTTAATAATCAAACTCCCAAAGGTCAAGGATAAAGAAATCTAAAAACAGCAAGAGAAAAGAAACAAATAACATATAATGGAGCTACAATAGTCTGGCAGAAGCCTTTTCAGTGGAACTCTTATAGGCCAGGAGAGAGTAACATGACATATGACCTTACTCTAGAATAGTATATCTGGTGAAAATATCCTTCATTAAAAGAACCCACATAGCCAAGACAATCCTAAACAAAAACAAACAAAACAAACAAACAAAAAAACAAAGCTGGAGGCATCCCTGCTACCTGACTTTAAACTATACTACAAAGCTACAGTAATCAAAACAGCATGGTACTGGTACCAAAACAGACATAGAGACCAATGGAACAGAACACAGTCCCCAGAAATAATGCTACACATCCACAACCATCTGATCTTTGACAAACCTGACAAAAACAAGCAATGGGGAAATGATTCCCTATTTAATAAATGGTGTTGGGAAAACTGGCTAGCCATATGCAGAAAGCTGAAACTGGATCTCTTTCTTACATCTTACACAAAAATTAACTCCAGATAGGTTAAAGATTTAAACATAAGACCTAACACCATAAAAACCCTAGAAGAAAACCTAGGCAATACCATTCAGGGCATAAGCATAGGCAAAGACTTCATGAATGAAACACCAAAGGCAATGGCAACAAAAGCCAAAATAGACAAATGGGATCTAATTAAACTAAGGAGCTTCTGCACAACAAAAGAAAATATCATTAGAGTGAGCCAGCAACCAACAGAATGGGAAAACATTTTTGCCATCTACCCATCTGACAAAGGGTTAATATCCAGCATCTACAAAGAACTTAAACAAATTTCCAAGAAAAAAAACAACCCCATCAAAAAGTGGGCAAAGGATATGAACAGATGTATTTCAAAAGAAGACATTTATGTGGCCAACAAACATATGAAAAAAAGCTCATCATCACTGGTCATTAGAGAAATGCAAATAAAAACCACAATGGGTTACCATCTCATGCCATTTAGAATGGCGATCATTAAAAAATCTGTACACAACAGATGCTGAAAAGAATGTGAAGAAATAGGAATGCTTTTACACTGTTAGTGGGAGTGTAAATAAGTTCAACCATTGTGGAATACAGTGTGGCTATTCATCAAAGATCTAGAACTAGAAATATCATTTGACCCTGCAATCCCATTACTGGATATATATCCAAAGGATTATAAATCTATTATGAAGACACATACACACACGTTTATTGCAGCACTGTTCACAATAGCAAAGTCTTGAAACCAACTCAAATGCCTGTCAATGATAGACTGAATAAAAAAAATATGGCACATATACACCATGGAATACTACACAGCCGTAAGAAAGATGAGTTCATGTCCTTTGCAGGGACATGGTTAAAGCTGGAAACCATCATTCTCAGCAAACTGACACAAGAACAGAAAACCACATACTGCATGTTTTCACTCATAAGTGGGTGTTGAACAATGAGAACACGTGGACACTGGGGCCTGTTGGGGGGTGGGGGGCTAGGGGAGGGATAGCAGGGGTAAGCGGGTTAGAGGAGGGATAACATTAGGAGAAATACCTGAAGTAGATGATGGGGTGATGGATGAAGCAAACCACCATGGCACGTGTATACCTATGTAACAAAACTGCACACTATGCACATGTACCCTAGAACTTAAAGTATAATAATAATAAATAATAAAAAAGAAAATATCCTTCAAACATGAAGGAGAAATAAAAACTTTCCTAGACAAAGAAAAGCTGAGGGATTTCATCAATACTAGAACTGTCCTATAAGAAATGCTGAGAGAAGTTCTTCAGTTTGACAAAAAGGATGTAATGAGCAATAATAAATTGTTTGAAGGTACAAAACTCACTGGTAATAGTAAGTATACAGAAAACCACAGAATATTATAACACTGTAATGGTGATATATACTACACATATCTTAAGTAGAAAGACTAAAAGATGAACAATTCAAAACTAACTACAACAGCTTTTGAAGACAGAATGTACAATAAGACATAAATAGAAACAATAAAAAGTTAAAAAGCAGGGTGATAAAGTATATTTTGTTAGTTCTTCTTGTTTGTTTCTTTATGCAATCAGTGTTAAGTTGTCATCAGTTTAAAATAATGAGTTATAAGACTCTATTTGCAAGCTTTGTAGTAACCTCAAATCAATACATGTACAATGGACAAGCAAAATGAATTTCTTCATCTCTTAATTTGGTTTTTATAATAGAAGCCATGTGGTTTTCTCAAGCTTTGCCTTCAATGGGCATATCATTTCAAGTGACCACAGGAGATAATTTGTCCTTCTTTACTGCAGGCCATATTTATACGTCATCTTTTCTACAAGGCCCTGTTTTCTTTTTTCCCTGAGGGCTTATTGCATTTATCCATTAAGTTTCTTAATTGTAAGCACTATAAATCAATAAAAACTAATTTAAGCCCCCAAGGAATTAACTAAAAAATACTAGGAAGCTCATAGAATTCTTAGGAGGTTCAGGAAACCAGGCTTAGTAGTCACAGTTAGAAACAAGACGGAAGTCATATTATCGTTCTTGATATGCCACTTGCCCCACTAACATGGGAACACTGTTCCTAGAAGCACACTCCCTGCTGTCTGTGGAGAGTGTTTTCTGCTGTCACAGTTTTCCTGGACAGCATTTAATGCTTCATCATTAGTTCCCCATTGAAGTTCAACATGGGTGCCTATGGCTGATAAAACCTTGCTTATCTATCCATGCTGTAGATGGGGGCAGGGGGTGGGCAGAGAAAATGCGTATTTGGCATTTTTGCTTTTCAGATGGGAGGTGGTCTCAGATTTGTTCGGAAATACTGTGTAAGGTAATGTCTGTAAAGCACTTACACAATATCTGGACAGACAGCTTTCAAAAATAGAATATATAATACTTGTTATATAATGAGTGAAGTGGTTTTATGATCAGATAATTGACAAAGATGTTAAATATTGTCTTTCTAAAAGCTTCTGATGTGACTGCCTTGTGTTTTGGGAGCTTAATTAGAATTGCTGTCTTTGGTAGATGAAAGGTAATTTTGCTGTAGTTCATGGCACAGTGTTATTTATGCATTCAACAAATGTTTTTGTTATTTCCTGTTTTTCTTCTTTAGACTATCATGAGAAATTGTGGGAAAATCAAAGGTGAATTCTCACTGCTTGTCCTCAAATTGTGAATAATCTTAGGAGAGCAGACTAAGAGATACCAGAATTTATTGAATATGTGTCATGCATTATTGCGATGTTACACACATTATCTTATGTACATCCCTCAACAGCTTTATTGGAAAGTTGTTATCTCCATTTGATAAGAAGTGGAGCCTCAAGGGGTTTAATGAACTTGCCCAAGGTCATGCAAGAAGGAAAGAGAAAAGCCCAGTTTATGCCCATAACTGGATCATGTTTAGAGGAAGAGACAAAATCTAAGAGCTAGAAGATCCAGGAGTGGAGAACTAATATGGGATTTGGGAATTTGGTCCCAAGTCAAGAGATTCTTATGTTATCAATCCTATAGAATCTTTTCAGAGGATATTAGCAGACAAAAAATGAGTAGATTCTCTTTAAATTGTCAAAACCAGAGTAAATCTGTGCCTGAAATATAGTGTGATCCTTTTATAACTGAAAATTTCAAAAGATGCAGATAATTTACATCAGGGTCCAGGGGAAAAAAAGGCCAGGTAGGCAGTTTGGACATCTTGTCACTAGCTGAGCTGGCCACAGATTATGCCCTTACCAGTGTCTAAGACTTCCCAGTGGCTCATAACAATGCACTATTCAATTGACTATTTCTAGGCCCACCTTACTAGTGGGTAGTTGGTCTGGCTTACATTGATTGCCTCAAGGTTTGTGGATTGAACCTGCATGTGGCTGACAGCCCAGTAGCTGCTGGGCCTGAGTTTGAGAAAACCAGATACTGGCAAATGCCTGTAACCATGATTTCTCACTGAAGAAACTATGGTCAGAGATAGACAAATGCATCAGATGGACTGGAGTAATTTGTGGCATAAGCATTTCGGGATGGTTGTAGTCACAATGTGCTGGTGGTTGTGGTGTCTGGGAAGTGTTTGTAAGTAGTTCATACCACATGTGTTGATTTTGATGCTCTTATAAAAATCCCTTGAGAAGGTTTCCTTAAATAAGTGCACCGTAGTGACTCATATTTACTAGATAGAGATAGTTCTTACCTCTGAACCACAGATAGAAAGCCATGCTTCATTCTAGATGACATGAATTTAAAAGTTCTGATGTTTGTCTATTATAAACCAACTCAGAATTCTGAAAATTATTGCATTTTTACTAGGCAATCTATATTTTCCAAATCAACTTTTGTACCTTGCAGGAAACATCAAAACCATTTATAGAATTGTATTTCTAACTTTAGCCATACATAGGTGTGTGTGCACATACACAATATATGCAAATATACATGTTTATAATCATGTTGATATATTCTTATTTAGCCATAGAACTTCATCTGTACCACAGTTGTACATTCCTGGCTTAGGATGCTATTGCGATTGCATTTCAGTTTTTCTGTGAAACACTGTATAATATTGAGTGCAGTGTATGTGGGCATCTTCTAGTAGGTATCATTTGTATTTTGGGCCTATATGAAATGCATATGGGATTCTAAAGAGAACATTCTTAGTCTCCAATTTCTACTTGTTTGGGGAATTTTATCAACATAGTGCTATTGTCAACTTTGATATTGGAAGAGAATTGGGAACAGTGTGATTGATAGTTGAAACATGTTGATTTAAATCTTGGTTCTGTTATTTGATAGTTGTGTAACTTTGGGTAAACAAATGCAACCGCTTGGAAGCTGAGTCTCTTCCTTTATAAGGTGTGGCTCATGAGTTTTCCTCCTTAAAGTTGTTGAGAAGACTAAATGTATGTAGAAATCGCCTCACGTGGAATCTGGCACGTAGCAGACATTACTATTAATATAATAAAAGGTCTGAAATGGAAGGAGTCTTAGAGTTGATAATGTTGACCAACTTTCTCCTTCTGCAAATGAAGACTCTGAAGCCCAGAAGGATGAAATGACTTAGCCATAGTTTTTACATAACTAGTGAGAGTTGACATGGCCTCCACATAGCTAGATTCCTATGAAATTCCAAGGAAAAAATGTCAGTCTTATTTGTCAGTGGACAGAAGAACCTATCTGTGCAATAGTGCAAAATGAAAGGCACTTTTCTTTGCACTTCCTGAATTGAAAGAAAATTTGGTAATATAAGCAAAGCTTCTCAAATCAGACCCCTTCCTTTGTGTTTGGAGTATATATTTGCTGCTTGATGTCTCAGCCCTGTTTCTAGGATTTCCAGTTAAGAAATCGATTTTGGATTTTTAGAAAGTTTGAGTTGACTTTTTTAAAACAATAACCTTATTGGAGTATAATTTTTACATACTGTGAAGTTCACCTCTTTTAAGTGTACAGTTCAATGATTTTTAGTAAATATCCTAAAAGGTGCTACTTATCACAGTCCAGTTTTAGAACATTTTTATCACCTCAGGAAGATTCCTTATACCTGTTCATGGTTTGCATATGTTGCCTGTAAACCCTGGACAATCACTGATTTACTTTCTGCTTCTATCAATTTGCTGTTCTGGGCAATTCATACAAATGCATTTATACAATATGTGCTTTTTGTAGTTTGCTTGTTTCATTTAGCGTAATGAGGTTCATTTGTACAGTGGCAGGCATATTATTTTGCTTCTTTTTGCTGCTGTATCTTGGTTGACTTTTGATATCAGTTCTATTGACGTGACAGGAAAATGGGAATCAAGAAACGATTTCATCCTCTCCAATTTTGCCACCTGGTAAGCCTGATTCTATGGAGTTGCCCACAGAGCAGCTTCCCGTAGGGAATTCACCAAGGTTGAGGCCTCTGGCCCTCTTCCCAGGCTGCGGGAGAAAATGTTTACATCCTTGTCTCTGATGATTATGCCACTAAATGGTTGGAAAATTGCCCAAGTAGGAGGCAGCAGCTCAGATTCCTGCAGGTTAATCACAGACTTGAAGTGCACATTAGAGAAGGCAGTGACACACCTGCCATTGAGCTTGGGAGTTTGGGGAAAGGAGTGAGTCCTCATGGGGAGGTGATGGAATGGGTGTGTGTCACAGCTAGGGGTGACCCCGGCAGGGGGCAGGTGTGTTTACTGGCTTTGCTGGTTGTGAGAACAAAGTAGTATGTGGTAGTGGTTCCACATGCAGGTTTGGAAATCAGGCCAAAGTGGGTTGACAGTGTGACCTTGGGCTGATGTGAACCCTCCTGAATCCTGGGTTCTTGATGTATATAGTCCATACCTTGTAGACTTGTGAGAATTAAATGAGATGATGCAGACAAAATGCTTAGTAGAATCTCTGGCACCAAGAAAATCTTTAGTAGATGTTAACTATTAATTTATCACTCCTTGACGATAGAGAGTAATATGTAATTTTGAGTTTTTGTTGACTCTCTCTTTAAGTGTCTTTAAATGAACATCACGAAAGAATAAAGTGCTACACTTGTAACATGATAAAAATTGCAAAGAATTAATGGAAATGGTGTTTCCTCTTGGAAATAAAAACTAATTTACTTATTTCCCCTTCCTTTTCCTTGCCCTCACTTTCCGTCTTTTCTTCCTTTCATTTCTCATAACTTAACTCATACTATAATTCCAATTACTAATATTCATGTTGCTCATTATAGATTATGAAGTGGTTTTTTTTTCATAACCTTACTACATTTGATCCTCACAGCGGTGCTGGAGAGTGGTGCATTATTATTCCCATTTTAGATTTGGAGATAATGGGACCTGCCAAAATCACATTGCTCGTAAATGGTGGGCATGACATGCATTATTAGATATTGGAAATTAGAGACTGTGCTAGTTTCTTAGGGCTGCTATAACAAATTATCACACCAGGTGGCTTAACAAACATAAACTTATTCTCTCAATTTCTTGGAGGCCGAAAGTCTGAAATCAGGGTGTTGACAGGCTTGGCTCCTTCTGGAGATTCTGAGGCAGAATCCGTTCCACGCCTCTCTTCCAGCTTCTGCTGATTGCTGGAACCCCATGGCATTCTTCGGCTTTTAACTGCATCTCTTCCATCTCTGTCTCTGTCTTCATATAATGTTGTTTCGTGTGTGTGTGTGTGTGTGTGTGTGTGTGTGTGTGTGTGTATGTGTGTGGTGTCTGCTATGGCTCTCTGAATATCCCTTTCCTTTTTTAAAAAAATAAAAACACCATTAATTGGGAAGATATTAAGAAAACATTTACATAATTGAAGGATCTTACAGATTAATCAAAAGAGTAGAAAATGGTAGAGCTGTGGGAAGCTGAGGTGGGAGGATCACTTGAGGCCAGGAGCTTGAGACCAGCGAGGTGGGAGGAACACAAGGCTAGGCATTTGAGACCAGCCTGGACAACACAGAGACCCCATCTCTACAAAAAATTTAAACAAATTAGCTCAGTGCAGTGGGGCATGACTGTAGTCTTAGATACTCAGGAGGATGAGGCAGGAGGACCACTTGAGCCCAGGAGTTCAAGGATGCACTAGGCTAGCCTGGGTGACACAGTGAGATCCTGTCTCAGAATGAAAGAAAATGGCAGTCACCAAGCACTGCCGAAGCTTTTAGTGTCTTGGCTTATAAACCACTGAGTAGTAACCTTTGGTGAAGGAGAATCAGAAGGGTTGAAAAGGACAGATTGGCACATGGAGATGGTGGAGCTTATACTTGGCCTCCTTAAATAAGAACAAAATTTGACCTCCCAAATCCAAATCCTTTGAACACAGAAGGTGGCAGCAGCTGTCTGATGAAGTGAGAGGCAAAGGATAAAGGCCAACACAGACATATACATAAAGGTAAAACTCCAGTCAAATATTACCTAAAGAAGGGTGTACAAAATTAATAGGGAAAGACTAATAAATAGTAGCATTTTACAGGATTGCTTGGGAGTAAAATATAAAAAGTTTTGGCAGTAAAAAGTAAATGGGCTGAGTGGCAACAGAGAAGAAAGTTGGAAATCAGATTGTCCCTCTATTGTTTGGTGAGAAACCCAGGGAATGAAATGGGTCTGGGAAGCTTTATAAAGAAACGAATGGTAGGTAAACTTTCTGTTTGTTTTTGAGTAAAGAGAAGCAAGTTTATTAAGAAAGTAAAGAAATAAAGAATGGCTTCTCTCCATAGGCAGAGCCTATGGTTGCCCATTTTTATGGTTATTTATTGATTATATGCTAACAAGGAGTAGATGATTCATGCTTCCCCTTTTAGACCATATAGGGTAACTTTCTGATGTTGCCATGGTATCTATAAACTGTCATGGCACTGGTGGTGTGTAGCAGTGAGCATGACCAGAGATCACTCTCATTGCCATCTTGAT
>PVKV010035680.1:0-16364 GCA_004027835.1 Alouatta palliata
AATAGGAGTGGTGAGAGAGGGCATCCTTGTCTAGTGCCAGATTTCAAGGGAATGCTTCCAGTTTTTGCCCATTCAGTATGATATTGGCTGTTGGTTTGTCGTAAATAGCTTTTATTGTTTTGAGATACATTCCGTCAATACCTAGTTTATTGGAGTTTTTAGCATAAAGGGCTGTTGAATTTTGTCAAAGGCCTTCTCTGCATCAATTGAGATAATCATGTGGTTTTTGTCTTTGGTTCTGTTTGTGTGGTGAATTATGTTTATAGACTTGGGTATGTTGAACCAGCCTTGCATCCCGGGGATTAATCCTACTTGATCATGGTAGATAAGCTTTTGCTGTGCTGTTGCAATCGGTTTGCCAGTATTTTATTAAAGATTTTTGCATCTGTGTTCATCATGGATATTGGCTTGCAGTTTTCTTTTCTTGCTGAGTCTCTGTCAGGTTTTGGTATCAGGATGATGTTGTTCTCATAAAATGATTTGGGAAGGATTCCCTCTTTTTGGATTGTTTGGAATAGTTTCAGAAGGAATGGTACCAGCTCCTCTTTGTATGTCTGGTAGAATTCAGCTGTGAACCCATCTGGACCTGGGCTTTTTTTGGGTGGTAGGCTCTTAATTGCTGTGTCAACTTCAGACGTTGTTATTGGTCTATTCAGGGTTTCGACTTCTTCCTGGTTTAGGCTTGAGGGGATGAAAGTGTCCAGGAATTTATCCGTTTCTTCCACGTTTACTGGTTTATGTGCATAGAGTTGTTTGTAATAATCTCTGATGATGGTTTGTATTTCTGTGGAATCGTTTTTTATTGCATCTATTTGATTATTCTCTCTTTTATTTTTTATTAATCTGGCTAGTGATCTATTTTGTTGATCTTTTCGAAAAACCAGCTCCTGGATTTATTGATTTTTTTGAAGAGTTTTTTGTGGCTCTATCTCCTTCAGTTCTTCTTTGATCTTAGTTATTTCCTGTCTTCTGCTAGGTTTTGAGTTTTTTTTTTATCTTGCTCCTCTAGCCCTTTAAATTTTGATGATAGGGTGTCAATTTTAGATCTCTCCTTGCTTCTCATGTGGGCATTTATTGCTATGTATTTTCCTCTAGAGACTGCTTTAAATGTGTCCCAGAGATTCTGGTATGTTGTGTCTTTGTTCTCGTTGGTTTGGAAGAACATCTTTATTTCTGCCTTCATTTCATTGTTTACCCAGTCAACAGTCAAGAGCCAGTTGTTCAGTTTCCATGAAACTGTGTGGTTCTGAGTTAGTTTCTGAATTCTCAGTTCTAACTTGATTGCACTGTGGTTTGAGAGACTGTTTGTTATGATTTCCATTCTTTTGCATTTGCTGAGGAGTGATTTACTTCCAATTATGTGGTCAATTTTAGAGTAGGTATGATGTGGTGCTGAGAAGAATGTATATTCTGTGGATTTGGGGTGGAGAGTCTGTAAATGTCTATTAAGTTTGCTTGGTCCAGGTCTGAGTTCAAGTCCTGGATATCCTTGTTAATTTTCTGTCTCTTTAATCTGTCTAATATTGACAATGGGGTGTTCAAGTCTCCCACTATTATTGTATGGGAGTCTAAGTCTCTTTGTAAGTCATTAAGAACTTGCCTTATGTATCTGGGTGCTCCTATATTGGGTGCGTATATATTTAGGATCGTTAGCTCTTCTTGTTGCATTGATCCTTTTACCATTATGTAATGTCCTTCTTTGTCTCTTTTGATCTTTGTTAGTTTAAAGTCTATTTTATCAGAGATGAGAATTGCAACTCCTGCTTGTTTTTGCTCTCCATTTGCTTGGTAAATCTTCCTCCATCCCTTTATTTTGAGCCTTTGTGTATCTTTGCATGTGATACGGGTTTCCTGGATACAACACACCGATGGGTTTTTGCTTTTTATCCAGTTTGCCAGTCTGTGTCTTTTGATTGGGGCATTTAGCCCATTTACATTTAAGGTTAATATTGTTATGTGTGAATTTGGTCCTGCCATTTTGATGCTAGCTGGCTGTTTTGCCAGTTAGTTGATGCAGTTTCTTAATTGTGTTGCTGCTCTTTGCCATTTGGTATGTTTTTGGAGTGGCTGGTACTGGTTGTTCCTTTCTATGTTTAGTGCCTCTTTCAGGAGCTCTTGTAAAGCAGGCCTGGTGGTGATGAAATCTCTGAGTACTTCCTTGTTCGCAAAGGATTTTATTTTTCCTTCACTTACGAAGCTTAGTTTGGCTGGAGCAAACCACTATTTCTTGAGTCCAACCCGTAGCCCAGTGCTTGGCACAAAGTAGGGTTCGACATTTACTTGAATGGGTACTTGTGAGAAACTAGAAAATGCAAAGTCTTGTATTTTCCTTCTTTTTTCTCCCTTAGGGACCTGCTGTTTGTCACTCAAACTTTATTTTTATACCCAGGGATCACTGTGAGAAATGGTAACCACTCCAGATACTTTAAACAGGAAGGAATTTAATAAAAAGAATTAGATGCTTACCAAATGGTAGAAAGAACTAGAACTGCATGATCTGGTCAAGAACTCCACAGATGACCTCCTAAGAACAGCGCTGGACTGATCTGTTTAACCCCCATCCGCACTCCATAGCTGTGGTCTACGGAATGGGAGGTCAGACTTGAGAAGCTGCTAATGCATCTGCCCCGTGGCACTCAGGAGGCTGGAGAATACCTCAGCTTCATAAAACCCTCAAACGTCTGTATTCTTGTTTGCCAGCAGAAACGAGAAATAGCCAGAAGAGAACAGGAAAATGGTCTTTGCCTCATTTACACCTTACTAGTCTTATATGAATGCAAGTAATTGGCAGACAATGTGCAAGCAAATTTAGTAAAGGTGATTTTTAGTTTTCCAGATTTTCTAACTGGAAGGGGAGTGGAATCAAGGTTAAGTGGGCCAACCTATTGTACATACCAACCAACTTCGTCTAGAAAGTATTGCAGATAGCAATATGGTGAGATAAAAGCCAGATGAGAAAATCCAAATAGAGCCCTCTGAATCTAATTATAACAACACCTTCCAAGTACAAAACTGCTTCCATAAAATCATGCTTTTCTATGGGAAATCTTCACATTCCCCTATGTCCTCTAAAAACGTCTGGTTGCCCCAGCAGCCAGCTCACCTTATACTTGTTGAGTACATAGGATATTCTCAACAAATGCTTGAGTGAGTGCCTACTATATGTGTCAGTTACTGTGAACACATCAAGAAAGAAAGACAAAGCCCTGCCTTCAAGGAGTTTATGATGGTCTAGTAGGAGGATACAGAGATGAAAACAGTTACAAAGTGATGGTATAAATGCTAAAAGGAAGTATTCACAGGAACACAGATGAAAGATACATAAATCGTACCGGGGGATAAAATGAGGATGAATATGAAAGGGCTGTCTGTACTCATGTAAAAAGTTAAGTGTAAGGAAGTTTTAATTAATGTAAAGAGCCTACAAAGCTGGCATTATAAACTCTCTTATCTCTTTCTCCCAGCCACCCAAACCAGACACAAAACCCCAAAAATGTTGTTTATTTTTGCTAACATTTTTAAATAAAAAATTTCAAACATACAGCTGATTGGAAGAATTTTCCAATTAACACCTATGTATCAACCATCTAGATTCTGTCATTAATATTTTAATATGCTTGCTGTGTCACATACCTGTTCATCTATCCATTACTTTGATTATCCATTATGTATCGTATTTTTTAAAGCATTTAAAGCAAGTTGCAGAGATTAGCACATTTCTCCCTAAATACTTCAGCATGCATACCATTCCCTAGAGTTCCACGTTTGTTTAGTATTTTTCTTTCAGGTAAAATTTACATGGAGTGAAATGTCAACCTTAAGTGGTCTTTGAGATTTGACAACAATGTAAATCAGGCTCCTATCAAACTCAGTAAAACATTATTATCCTTCCAGAAAGTTTCCCCAGTTCCCCTTTCCAAACAATTCTCACTCCACCTCCACCCTCCAGAAGGAACAATCATTCTGATTTTTTTTTCTACCATAGATTACTTTTGCCTGTTTTAGAATCTCATAGAAACAGAATCATACAGTATGCACTCTTGTGTAAGGCTTCTTTCATTCAGTATAATACTTTTTGATATCCACCCACATTGTTGAATGTACTTATAGACCATTCCTTTTTATTGCTGAGTAGTACTCCATTGCATGAATGTACCAGTTTGTTTATGTGTTCTCCTTCGAATGGATGCCTGTGCCATTTCCAGCTTTTGGCTATCATGAATAAATCTCTAAGCCTGTAATGTCATTTTTAGTAGACTTTTTTTTCAATTTTAGAGTTTCAGAAAAACAGATGGCACAGAGTTCCCATATACTCCACACCCAGCCTACCCTATTATTAATGTCTTACACATCATGTGTTTGTTTTTTTTTTTTTGTTTTGTTTTTTGAGACGGAGTTTCGCTCTTGTTGCCCAGGCTGGAGTGCAATGGCGCGATCTCGGCTCACCGCAACCTCCGCCTCCTGGGTTCAAGCAATTCTCCTGCCTCAGCCTCCTGAGTAGCTGGGATTACAGGCGCACGCCACCACGCCCAGTTAATTTTTGTATTTTTAGTAGAGACGGGGTTTCACCACATTGACCAGGATGGTCTCCATCTCTTGACCTTGTGATCCACCCGCCTTGGCCTCCCAAAGTGCTGGGATTACAGGCGTGAGCCACGGCGCCCGGCCACATCGTGTGTTTTTTAAAGCCTTCTTCGGCTTGGTGTTTTTGGTGGCTGCTTAATGGATTGCCGATTGGGAAGACTACAAATGCAGTGCTACCAGTAAATGCCCTACCACGGTAAATTGTTTTTGTCATCCCAGTGAGATTATTGATCCAGGATTTATTTTATCAAATAATGTGGACCAGAGAGTGCCTGGTGGTTGGTGTGTTTATCTGTTTCTCAGAATCTTGCTCAGGGAAGGGTCCAAGGTCAGGTCCTTGTGTCTGCAGGTAAAGGTGATAGATAGGGCTTTGTCCTCATCTGCACAAGCAAATAATGAGCCCACCACAAGTTTCTCGCTTTTCCACTTCTAGGCCTTCCTCTCACCCCCAACAAATTCTCAACAAGGTTGTAAGATATTTTCTCAAACCACAGCTTACTATTGTAATGACAATATTTATGCTGTACTTGCCAGTTTATAAAGCTCTTTCATATCCACTTCTTCATTTCAGTCTAGTAAGGTATTATATCTGTCTTCTAGAGGAAAAACTGAAATTCAAAGAAATTTAATGATTTATCCAAAGTGACACTGGTAGTTATTAAGAGTTTAGAATACAAACCCAGCTCTTTCTTGCCTTTAAATTCTGATTTTTAAAATGTATTATTATTCTCAAATATTTGGGGCTCACCATTGTTTTTCAAGGCAAAGTTCAAACCATTTAGTACATCAGTTAAGTCCCAGTGTGATGGGGACTCAACCTACCTTTTCATTCTCATAATTTCCTGGGTCCCTGTAGGCTCTAGAAACACTCAGTGATATATTGTTTCCCAAGCACTCCATGAATATTGCTACCTCTGTGTGTTTTAATAATGCCTTCCCCATTATGTTCAGAATATTATTTCCTTTCTTACATGCTTCATATCTTGGCCCAAGAATCTGCTTCTGGGAGTATTGTTCAACCTTTAAGACTCATCGCAGATATTGTTCTTTTTACATGAAGCATCTCTTGATCACTTTCCTTCTCCCACAACCATTCCCAGCTTGAGGTGCTTGGTTCCCTATTCTATTCGTTGATTAGACTTTGAATGCCCAGCAGACCCCATTCCATATTAAGATGCAAATATAATTAAGACATGATTGTTTGACATTCTTACAGACTATTAGGGGAATCAGACATGTACAGAAGTGATGATAATATGACATAAGGATTAAAACTGACCCAGAAAGCAATTTGAGTTCCTCCTGTAGACCCAGCACAGATGCTCAGTATCTATTTGTACAATTGTATTGAATAATAGACATGAAGCATTTGGGCTAAATAGGAATGATCTTGAGCACAGACAAAGAATGGTGGCTTACCTACAATGGTTAAAGAGCATAAAAGCGATCTTTTCTCAAATAAATCTCTATCCAATTTCTTAGTCTTCATCCCATCACTCCACCACCACTTTCTGGCTTTCCTACTTCTAGGCCTTCTTCTTACCTCCAGTAAATCCTCATCAAGGTTTTAAGACTTTTTTCCTCAAAGCATAGCTTGTAGGGAAATTTTACTGGGTCACAACTGTGTCTGCTTTGTATATATTTGAGGGTAGCAAACTGAGTTACTTCTCAAATGACTTAAAAATTCTCTACAGTAGAATTTCATGTATACAACAAAAGTTACTAAGGTCCTATTCTGTGCTGAGAACACAAAGATGAACAAACTGTTACCTTTGACTTCGTGAAGCTCATAGGAGAATGCAGACACCACACACAAATTCATGTAAGCAACATGACTCTTTTTTTGGAAAAAGATAGGACAGAAATAATTTGAAGTAACAATTTCTTATTCCTATAGGAAGGCCCTTTAGAGTGCTTTCATGACCATAGTTTCAGTTATTTACTCTTCATTTAGAAAAAAATCCAAATTTGATTCAATAGGGTTTACTGTTATCCTTTTGACCTGTGACCATTATATGTCATTTCATTTTATAAAGAAATCCAAATAAATGTGAAAATGAAGTCCCCCTAAAAGTTTGTCAGTGTGACCTTAAGTAATTTTTGCGTTTCAGTGGTGTTTGCATTTTATAGCCCTCCTCTGACATCAAGTTGTGATATTTTAAATGAGACATTTATGTCAAAATAAGGCTGATACTTGTTCTATCACACAGATTAGAAGTATCTTTCATAAGAAGTAATGAAGTTCTTTAGATATGGATATAGAATAAGCTCCAAGATATCAGTGGAATAAAGCAAGGTGTATTTAATATACTATAATGCTTTGCTACTATTTGTATTAAAAAGGGGAAGATATTACACATATTTACTGTTGTATCCATAAAATATCTGTGAAATGAAACATGAGATAACCATGATTGTCTCTACAAAG
Source organism: Alouatta palliata (assembly GCA_004027835.1). Taxonomy (NCBI): domain Eukaryota; kingdom Metazoa; phylum Chordata; class Mammalia; order Primates; family Atelidae; genus Alouatta; species Alouatta palliata. Next base: position 7,013 of record PVKV010035680.1, read on the forward strand.
CAGAACAGGATGGCTGGAGTTAGGGTAGGGAAGACTTATTGTTTGCTATTTTATACCTTGATTCTTGAGCCATATTGTTAAAAAATACAGTGTTTAAAAAGAAATGAAAAAAATGGTTTGGGGATAGTTTACTACTAAAAGTTCATAGGAATTGACTATTGTGAACTTTCTTTTTTATTTATGGCATTACTAATGGCATATTTTCTGGAGAAATCACCCTTGAAGTATAATCTATATATACTTATGATTTAACTACTGAGAATGTGGTGGTTGTCAGGGTGTTGCTAAGTCAGGTAAGATCTTTGAAAGCCCACACTTTTAGGTGGGTAGCAGTTTCTGTGGTCAGGAAAAAGGCACATCAGAGCATAGATAGAGTTCTTAGAAATCTAGTATCTTAAGCCCCCAGGGCTGAAAGAACCAGAGTTCATTCTAGTCCACTCCTCTGTATGTTTGTGCATCCTTTGCAACATTCTTGCTTAGGGATCTTTGTTATTCCAGTGTTGTTCGCTGTTATTAATAGAGCTTCAGCAACATGGTTTCTGTCCTATCCGGAATGATCACTGGACTAGGACTCAAATTACTTGGTTCCTAGTCTCAGCTCTGCAGCTAATTAACTTTGTGGCTTTGGACAAATCACTTTGCCTCTCTGGGTCTCTATTTTTTCAAGTCTAAAATTAGAGCAATGAACTGTGTCGGGATTGGATGATTAAGCACATGGCATGGCTGCTATCGCTTCCCCTCCCCACCTGTAATAGACATTACTTCTGGGTTTTGGCAGGTTCTTTATGATGCATAACTACAACATCTCAGAGTTCTCAACATAGTCTTCCAGGCCACTAGAGCCAATAACTAAAACTTGGATGGGACTTAACAAACAAGATAGAAGTTATCCATCTCTAAGATTCTCAAAAGTAGCAGTGTGCAGGTACATGTTTAATGACAAGTTCTCAGCAAAAGAAACAAATAATATGCCCTGATTTACATCATTTGCCAATTTCCATGGTGTAAATATTAGCACCATGACCGATTTCAGACTACCCTTGTGAAGTAAAGTGGGTTGCAAAGTTCCCAAAAGTTTAACAGTCAGCTTTCATGAGTTGATAGAAGCTGTCTCTGGCCCATCACTGTAAAATTAATGACTTTAGATTAACTGGTCATAACCATAAGTGATTGTGAAAATGATTATCTTCCCTTGAGAGTTTTATCCAGAGGTGTAATTCTTACCTTGTATGGTCTTTTGGACTTTGGAAATACTTGGTTGTCATCAGACCTTGGTGAAATTGTTTACTTCCCTGAACCTCAGTTACACTATCTGGAAAGTGGGAATAAGAATTCCTACTTCAGAAGATTATAGTGAATAATGAGACTACGTATAAAGCACTTAGCGTGGTATCTGGCATATGGATTGATAGTCCCCTTCCCTTACCAATGTGGTAGATTTTGTTAGATTGTATCTTTATCTTTCCCAGGCTTATGAAAGCCTAGCCATTGCTTTCCCTCCAGCACTTTTCTTTTTCCATTATACTCCCTTGGCATTCCATTTTCCTCTGCTCTTAATGTATGTACTTAATCTTCTGAGTAGAATATAAATATTTAATCTTACCTATTCCAAATGTTTAATTTATCATCTATTCAGACACATTTGTGAGTAGAGACCAGCCCTGTGTAAGTCTCTTGAACTATCCACCATCACAGCATAAGTAAATAAGAGCGAATAAGTCCCTACTCTTGGGATCATATTTAAGTCAAAGATGATACCGAAGGGAGCTTGTCTTACATGAGAACCAGAGGAGCCTGCTAAAGATCAGTCCAGAATATGATATTATACTTGTAGAATTGTACCTCCTACTGTGTACTCATGACCAATGACCTCATAGCAAGAAGAAAGAATTTCACGTTTTAACAACATATCTCTCTTTTTTTTTTTTTTAAAGATTCAGTGGGGGTCAGGCACAGTGGCTCACACTTGTTATCCCAGTACTTTGGGAGGCCCAACGTGGGTGGATCACCTGAGGTCAGGAGTTTGAGACCAGCCTGGCCCACATGGCAAAACCCTGTCTCTACTAAAAATACAAAACTTAGCCAGGCATGGTGGCAGGCACCTGTAATCCCAGCTATTCAGGAGGCTGAGGCAGGAGAATTGCTTGAATCCAGTTGGCGGAGGTTGCAGTGAGCCAAGATGGCACCACTACAGTTTAGCTTGGACAACAGAGCCAGACTTCATCTCAAAAAAAAAAAAAAAAAAAAAAAAGATTCAGGGGGTACATGTGTAGGTTTGCTCTATGGGTATATTGTCTGATGCTGAGGTGTGGGCTTCTACTGATCCTGTCACCCAAACAGTGAACATAGTACCCAATAGGTAGTTTATCAGCCCTTACCTCTAACTCCCTCCTCTGACCTTTTTGGAGTCCTCAGTGTCTACTGTTTCCATTTTTAGGTCTGTGTATACCCAGTATTTAGCTCCCACTTAATAAGTAAGAACATGTGGTATTTGGTTTTCTGTTTTGTTTTATTTTGGTTTTTTTTTTTTGAGAGGGGAGGCAGAGTCTCACTCTGTTGCCCAAGCTGGAGTGCAGTGGCATGATCTTGGCTCATTGCAACCTTTACCTCCTGGGTTCAAGTGATTCAGCTGCCTCAGCTTCCCAACTAGCTGGAGTTACAGGAATGCATTACCACACCTGGATAACTTTTGTATTTTTAATAGAGATAGGGTTTTACCATGCTGGCCATGCTGGTCTCAAACTCCTGACCTCAGGTGATCTGCCCACCTTGGCCTCCCAAAGTGCTGGGATTACAGACATGAGCCACCACATCAGGCCTGGTTTTCTGTTTCTGCATTAATTCACTTAGGATAATGACCTCCAGCTGCATACCTCCTGCTGCAAAGAACATGATTCCATACTTTTTATGGCTGTGTAGTTTTCCATGGTGTATATTTACCATGCATTTTAAATCCATTCCACCACTGATGAGCAACTAGGTTGACACCGTGACTTTGCTATTGTAAATAGTGCTGTAATAAACATACTGAATGCATATGTCTTTCTGGTGGACCAATTTATTTTCCTTTGGATATATACTCAGTAATGGGATTGCTGGGTTGAATGGTAATTGTATTTTTAGTCTTTGCAAAATCTGTACATTGCCTTCCACGGTGGCTGAAGTAATTTACATTCCCTTTGCTCCACAGCCTCCCCAGCATGTGTTACGGTTTGTTTGTTTTTGTTTTTTACTTTTTAATAATAGTGATTCTGGGTGCTGTGAGATGGTCTCTCATTGTAGTTTTGAGTTGCATTTCTCTAATGATTAGTGTTATATGAGCATTTTTAAATGTTTGTTGGACCCTAGTATGTCATTTTTTGAGAAGTGTCTGTTCATATCCTTTGCCTACTTTATAATGGTATTATTTGTGTTTTTCTTAGTGAATTATTTAAGTTCTTATATAAAGATTCTTGCTATTAGTCCTTTGTCAGATGCATAGTTTACAAATATTTTCTCTCATTCTGTAGGTTGTCTGTTTACTCTCTTGATAGTTTCTTTTGCTGTTTATAAGCTCTTTCATTTAATTAGGTCCCACTTGTCAATTTTTGTTTTTGTTGTAATTGCTTTTGAAGACTTAGTCATAAATTCCTTGTCAAGGCTGATGTCAAGAAGGGTATTTTCTATATTTTATTCCAGGATTTTTATAGTTTGAGATCTTACTTTTTTTTTTTTTTTTTTTTAAGAAAGAGTCTCCCTCTGTCGCCCAGGCTGGAGTGCAGTGGCATGATTTTGGCTTACTGTAACCTCTGCCTCCTGGGTTCAAGTAATTCTCCTGCCTCAGCCCCCTGAGTAGCTGGGATTACAGGTATGTGCCACCATGCCCGGCTAATTTTTGTATTTATAGTGGAGGCAAAGTTTCACCGTATTGGCCAGGCTGGTCTCAAACTCTTGACCTCAGGTGACTCACCCTCCTCGGCCTCCCAGAGTGCTGGGATTACAAGCGTGAGCCACTGAGCCTGGCCGAGATCTTACATTTAAGTCTTTAATCCATCTGGAGTTAATATTTGTGTATCATGATATGTAGGAGTCCAGTTTTATTCTGCATATGTTTAGCCAGTTCCAGCACCATTTATTGAAAAGTCTTTTCCCCATTGATTTTTTTTGTTTATTTAACTTTGTCACAGATCAGTTTGTTGTAGATGTGTGGCTTTATGTCTGGGTTCTCTATTCTGTTCCATTGGTCTATATGTCTGTTTTTGTAACAGTATCATGCTATTTTCGTTACTGTAGCCTTGTAGTATAGTTTGAAAGCTCAGTAATGTGATGCCTCCATCTTTGAAGAACATGTCATTTTTTAAATGCAAATGGAGTACTTTTCAAAAGTTTTCCAAAAACTGAATTTTGGTTAAATCATACATATAGTCTTCACCCTCCTTTAGTATAATGTTTATAAAATGAGAGATATTTAGAGGAAATGCAGTGTGATCTGTACTGCATCTCTTAATTATAGGAATCAATTAACTTCACTGCATATATACTCCACACTTCTGTGGGCTATGAGTAAAAAGACATGAGCCATTATTCCTGCCTGCAAAGAACTTAAAATCTATAGTAAAGAGATAATTCAGCCAAAAAATATAACATAAAGTGATAAGTTTAATAGAGGTAAGCAGGAGATACACTAGACCATAGCTACGGGTTGTTTCCGTCAGCCAGGGATAGATGGGAGATTGTGGGAGAGTATCCTGGAAGGAGTGATGTGGAAAACCTCTGTTCCCCTTCTTTCCTCTCTTACAGCCCTCAATACCATGCTAAGGTTAATAAGTCCTTGGTACAGGGGTGTTCATATCCACCCCCATTGCTTCAGTTACCATTCCTATATCCAGATGACATCCAAATTTACATCTCCAACCCATGCATGAACTTTTTGGACCAAATCCTTGGCCTGCAGCTCAGCTCCACAAGGATGTCTTGAAGACCCTCCAATTCTAAATGTCTAAAATTGAACTCAGTATCATATGCCTGATAGTAGATGTCCTGTGTTCCAGGAAACCTGCCTCAGTAGATGCCATAGTTGGCTCAAGCTAGAAACCTGTAAGTCATTCTTCACTCTGTCTCAATGCCCACATTCCAGCAATGACTAAGAAATTGATCTGTTAAATATCTCCTTTGCGTCACCGTCTGTCTCTTTCCGTTGCCCGCCATAGTTTAAGCCATCATTTCTTACTGGGACTCTAATATCTCCCAGTTGAGGTGGGGCACAGTGGCTCGTTGCTATAATCCCAGTACTTTGAGAGGCCAGGGCAGGTGAATCCTTTGAGCCCAGGAGTTTGAGATCAGCCTGAGCAACATGACAAAAACCCCATCTCTACCAAATATAAATACACACACACACACACACTAGCCAGGTGTGGTGGTGCACACCTGTAATCACAGCTACTTGGGAGGCTACAGTGAGCTGTCTAGCAGCACTGCACTCCAGCCTGGGTGACAGAGTGAGACCCTGTCTCAAAAAAGAAAAACATCTCCTGCTTAATATACCTGACACTAGGCTTGTTCTTCTCAAACTTTTCACAAACCAGCCAGAGCGATCTGTCTAGAACATATAGCCAGCCATAGCGCTCCTCTTTTCTGTTGTCCTTAGGATGATGTCCAAATTCCTTAACTTCTTCCTACATTCAACAAGGAAAAGACCCTATTCCTTGCTATTCATTCTCTCGGTATTTTCCTTGATCATAATACTGATCATGCTTTATCGCAATTACCTATATCTTAGCTGGGCATGATGGCACATACCTGTAATCCCAGCTACTGGGAGGCTGAGGCAAGAAGATTGCTTGAGCCAAAGAGTTCAAATCATGCCTGGGCAACACAATGAGACGCCCATCTCTAGAAAAGAAGAAAAGAAAATTGTTTTTCAAAATTATCTATTTCTTCTCAGCTGGGCACAGTGGATCACACCTATAATCCTGGCACTTTGGGAGGCCAAGGTGGGCAGATCATTTGAGGCCAGGAGTTCAAGACCAGCCTGGCCAACATGGTGAAATCTCATCGCCACAAAAATACAAAAATTAGCTGGCATGGTGATGTGTACCTGTAATCCCAGCTATTCGGAGAGCTGAGGCAGGAGAAGTGCTTGAACCCGGGAGGCAGAGGTTGCAGTGAGCTGAGATCATACCACTCCACTGCAGCACTCTACCCTAGGTGACAGAGCAAGACTCAGTTTCAAAAAAAAATCCGGTTGTTTATGTCTCTGCCAGATACTTGACTCTGAGATTATGGACTCTGCCTGTTTTGTTTACTGCTATATCCTTAGCCCCTAGCACAGTGCCTGATATGCAATAGAATAATAAATGTGTAAATTAGTTTTTTATTTTAAGTGCATTTTAATAATTTTATATCCCATAAAACGAAAAGACCTCAAATGTGGTTCTTTGCTAAGTATAGTTATATAGTAAATTATTTTTATAGCAGATCTTGTTTAGTGTGCACATGGATGAGAGATTCCAGTTTCTGTTATTATACCTGTTTCTGTCAAAAGTCATGGAGATGAACATTACCATGCCTAAGGATAAGTTAGAGAGGAAGACATGAGAGAAAAAAACCCTAAAGAAAAGAAACTTTACCACTTTTTCCCTCAACTAGTACTGCAATATGTATCTTCATACATACACCTTTTTCTTTCCTTTGAATCACCTTAAAATCAGATGCCAGAAATGAGAATTATTGGGCAACAAGGGGTGAACATTTTTAAGGCATTTGAAATACTGTCAAATTATTTTCCAAACACATAATACCAATAAATAGTTCAGAGCTATATAAAACGGTGTCTGTTTTATCACACTACTGGCAAATGTCATGAAAATCTTTTTGCTGGCTTAATAGAGGAAAGAATGGCTCTTCCCCACTCCTTTTAGTTAAGATTTGGTCTTTTTCATCTGATTATTCATGCAGCTCCTTCTGAGGGAGCATCCAAACCCTCAAAGACTTGTTCAGAGTTGGGCCTGCAACCTCAGCAGCCTCTGGGGCACAGCATCTCTGTTGTGCAGCAGCAGGGAGGGGCAGGCATGGAGGGAAAACATAACACAAACCACACCATTGTTAGGGGATGAGGTCGCTGGGATAATGCTGTGAGAAGGGATGAAAAGAACGATTCTCCATTCTTGATTGTTGTGATTTCCAGGGATGAGCCAACAGCTCCAGCGCGAGAAGGGATGGGTCTTTACTACATCCAGATGCTCCTTTTTCCAGTGCTGCCTCCCATTATTTCTGGTGCGAAGGGGCGGAGGATAGCATAGCAGCTGAAACAGATTAACTTTTATGCCAGTTTCTTCCCTTTGAGTGATTGCCCTGGACCTGGGGACATTCAGAATTCGTCAGAAACTGTTTAGAAATAAGAACGTGGTTCAAGGTCCCTGGTGTGTAAGAGCCAACCTTCTGGAGTTTGTGCACCATTCCTGCCTTTATCTATGGGAGCTGCTTGAGGCAAAGAGATCTTTCTTTGCTCTCCTTTCCTACTGCCACTGCCATTGTTCAGGCCCTCATCCTGTTTTTTCTGGGCTTCCTGTTTCCCTTATCTATCCTCATCTATACTGCTGCCAAAGTGATATTTTTAACATGCATACTGGATCTTATCCCTCTCCAGTTAAAACTATCAGTGGTCCCCAACTACCTTCAGGATAAAATCCAAACTCCTTTTCCCAGCTTTTTTGAGCATTTAGCAAGCAGATCTCAAAATGTCTTCCCAGACTGGCTCCCTACCCTCCTCTGGACTGTTCTCGGACCCTGACTAGTACATGCACTCTTTGTAAGATGCTTGTGCTGGTCCCTCCACCTGATAGCCCTTCTGCCTCTGTCCTACCGGATTCACTCCTAATCCCCTCACCTCCCTCCTCAGAGAGAAGCCCCCCTCAGTTATCACCTCTGTGATGGAATTTCCCTGGATTTCCTCTGGTAATCAGTGCTGTTCCTGTAACCCTCTTATATAATATACAAGATTGTGATTTCTGTTATTACTTTCCCCTAAATCAGGAATTATCTTCCTTTTATATATTTGCATTTGTGGATCCCCAGCCCTTAGTACAGTATTTGACATATAATAAATGCTCCAGAATATCTCATTTTCTTCTTTCCTCCTAGCCTATTTCTAAGCTCTTTTACCTTCAGTGTGTTCTTAGTTTTAGAGTTACAAGGAAATGTAATATAGTTTAATCTTCTTCTTTTTCTTCTTTTTTAATGGTTGACAAAACTAAAGCCCATAGAAGAAAAGAATTTACTCTGGGATGCTCAGCCAGATATACTGGCAGGGCTGGTTAGGGCTGATCCCCTTAGGTAACTTAAAAAGAACCTTGAAACAAAGGATTGCATCAGGAGGAAAGGAAAGAGCAAAGATTCATTGCCAGAGTTCTTTGCTGAATGCTTAACATATGTTACCTTTTTAAAAATTATTTCTTTTTTTATTGTGATAAAATACACATCACATAAAGTTTACCATCATAGTCATTTTTAAGTGTATAGTTCAGTGGTGTTAAATGCATTCATATGGTGCAACCATCACCACCATCCACCTCCAAAACTCCTTTCAGCTTCCGAAACTGAAACTATACCCATTAGACATTTGAAGCCCTATTCCTCCAGTCCCTCAGTCCGCAATAACCCCTGTTACTGTTACACTTTTTGTCTCTGAATTTGGCTACTATAGGTTTGTCATGTAAGTGGAATCGTATGGTATTTGTCTTTTTTTAACTGCTTATTTCACTTAGCGTAATGCCCTTAAGGTTCATGCCTGCTGTAGCGTGTGCCAGAGTTTCCTTCCTTTTTAAGCTGAATAATATTCCATTGTATGCAGATACTTTGTGTTGTATCTCCATTCATCCATCAGTGACATGTGGGTAGCTTCCACCTTTTGGCTACTCTGACTATTGTTGCGATGAATATAGGTGTAAAAATAATCTGTTTGCATCTCTGCTTTCGATTTTTGGGGGTCTGTATCCAAAAGTAGAATTATTAGATCATATGGTAATTCTGATTTCAATTTTTTGAGGAATTGCCATACTCTCTTCTATAGCAACTGCGTCATTTTATATCTCCACCAACATGGCACAAGGGTTCCAGTTTCTCCACATTCTCACAAACACATTTCTTTTTTTAATAATAGCCATATTAATAGGTGCAAGGTAGTATTTCATTGTTTTGATTTGCATTTCCCTAATGAGTAGTGACATGAGCATCTTTTCATGTGCTTGTTGGCCATTTTGTATTCCTTCTTTGGAGAAATGTCTGTTCAAGTCCTTTATCCATTTTTAGTTAGGTTGTTTGTTTGTTTTTTTTTTTTGAGACGGAGTTTCGCTCTTGTTACCCAGGCTGGAGT
>PVKV010035681.1:5000-16356 GCA_004027835.1 Alouatta palliata
AGCCTGCCAGCCAGCTTGCCAGCACTCCCCCTGGGCTTCAGCCCCACCAGCCCCTCTACTCACTACCCACCAGCCCCAGCTCTGAAGCCTCACCACCCGCGGACACGGAAATCTCCCTGCCTGCTGAAGTCTTCCGTCTTCGGTCAGAAGTCAAGATAGGGGTGAGAAGGAGAGGCCTGTCCTGCAGAGGTGGAAGGCTTGGTGCTGGGGCTGCCTGGGGACTGGTTCAGGTCCCACACAACCTGGGGCATGGGCACCCATAGCTGGATTCCCGACCTCTGCCCCCAGCCATAGCTAAGCCCAAGGCTGCTGGGGGCCTTGCAAGCTGTGCTACAGATGGCTGAGGCAGTCACAGCCCTCTCTTGTGGCGTCAGCTGGTCTCCTTCAGGTCTGGCTGGACCCTGGCTCGCCCCATGCCCCCTGCACTTTTGTCTCCACTAAATCTGTATGAAGAGTAGGGCGTATTGGTGTGTGCCTGTACGTACACCCTCATGTGTATATGTGTGTGCACCATGTGTATGCATGGGCATGTACAGGCGTGTAAACACACATTCATGTGTACGCTTGAAGTTCAGCTATGCATACAGCATGCAGACACAGCGTGTACACACATGTGCACCCACTTGTATACACAGACACATGCAAGTACGCACCATGTGTGTGTGCACGGACACGCCTAAGAGCATGAGTGCCTGTGCACACCTCGCCAGGTGCACACAGTGTACACACAGGTGCACAGTGCATGTGACACACGGGGTGCAGGCATGGGCCCTGGCTGTAGACACAGAGGCACATACACCCCATGTGTCTATGTGCAAGCGTACGTGTGTGTGTATCCTGTGTGCATGGGGTCAGAGGAGGGCGGCCGTGGGAAAGCTGGGAGTGGGGAAACTACACTTGAAGGATCCGCAGAGACCAGGCCGTGCCCTCCACAGTGCCAGGGAAGGTGTGCCCTCCACAGTGCCAGGGAAGGTGTGCCACACTGCCTGAGAATTTCAAATTGTGCCAGATGGAGCCTGGCAAAGTGTCCTGGGCCTGGTAAGCAGGGCTGCCAGGTTCTCAGTCCAGGGACACCAGCCTCCTGCTGCTCTCAGGCCTTGTCTCCCATGCCCTCACCCTTCCCTCCTTTCCCCCAGTGAGACTCCTCTGGGAAGTCTGTGTGGGTGCCCCAGGCTCACAGGCCAGCTGAGACACATGGCTCTCCCACTGTGTATGTTGGGAAGTTTCCAGTGGCCTGTAACAGAAAACCCAACTCAAGCTGTCTGAAACCACAAAGGGAGTGGATTAGTCCAAGCAGTGCAAAGCATGGAGGGGTCGCGGTTTTCGGGTGAAGTGTGAGGCGCTGGACTCTGCTCCTCTGATTCTCCGTGCTTTGCCTCTTCCCGGCGTGTTGACTTGGTCTTCACAGTGACTCACTCCATGGAGCAGGACGAAGCCAGCATCTCCGGCCCTCACCCGCACCCCACACGGTTCCTCCTCATTTCGTGTCTTATACCTCATGGTCCAAGGTGACTGCTGTTGCTCCAGTTGTCACACCCACCTTCTGTCCTTCAGAAAGGAGCAGAGAAGAGCAGCTTACTGCTCTTTAAGGGGACCCCCTGGAGTTGCACACATTGCTTCCTGTGCATCCCCTTGCTCAGAAATTAGGCAGGCTGGGAAGTGACGTCTTTATTCTGGAAACTACTCACCCAGCTAAAGACCCAGGATGCTATTCCCCAGGTGCCACTGGCAGCTCATGCTACAGATGCCACCTCTAACATTTGGACTATTAGAGGCCAGACCACCCAGCACAGGGCCTGCCCTGGGAGGTCAGCACCCAGCACGTGGCTCCCTTCTGGGGGCCGTGGACTCAGGTGGCACATACACTGTCCTACTCCTAGTCAACCCACAGTCTGGTCGGGGGAGAGCAGCCTTGGGCCCAGGGCAGGGGTGGCAAGGACATAGACACGGACAGATGCAGAGAGAGCTACGGGGTCCCTTCTTCAGATACACCGGGAAGGGAGGCGGCAGGGCAGGCCAGGACAGGGAAGACCCCTGGTGGGCACCGGGCCTGTGCTTTGAAGACCACCCGACGGCATCCCTGCAACAGCAGCCCAACGTGGGCTGTCCAGGTGACGGAGGGGAGACTTGCCGTGGACACGGTAGGGAGAACAAAGTGGGCAGGAAGGCCCAGGGTCCCGGGGCCAGTGCCTGCTGGGTGTCCACGGGCTGGTCTCCCTGGTCTCCACAACCACCCACCTGCTCTTTCCTGCCCAGCCAGCTCCCCCGACCCCACCCACGCTGCCACATCTTGCCCTCATTGCCTCGCCCCAGATCCTAAGAGCCACGGGCAATTGTTCTCACTCAATGGCCATGCAGGGAGCCGAAGTGTCATTTAATTAATTAACAGGTCCTCTGTGGCAGCAGGGAGCGAGTTTTTAGCACAACCCAGTTTGATTGCTCCACGGGAGCAATCGGCAGAACAGGTGCCTGAGCCTGGCCTCCCGTCCCAGAGTGCCTGTGGGTGCAAAGCCAGCTCCCTCCCTGGTCCTTCCCTCTCCCCCACTATGTAGGGCCTGCAGAGGACCTGAGGAGCGCCGGTGTCGGTTTCGGGCTCTCGCCCAGCACCCTAGCTGTCCTGGCCCCGGGCGCTGTGGATGCAGGTGGCTGGTGGACAGTGTTGGTAAAGAACCAGTCTGAAGGCAGAGCTGGACACTGGAAAGGTCACCACTGGCTTCAGGTAGCCCTGCATCCAAACCCAGCCGCTCCTCAACCCACCCCTGCCCTATGGCTCAGTCTCTGATTCCTGTAAAGTGGGGCAAGCATCCCCACCTCAGCATGTGCAGATAAGCGAGGTGCCATTCCAGGACCTGGCGGAGGCCAGTGGAGATCCCATTCCTCATTTACTGTGGAGAGCTTCCGGTCTTAGGGGAGGGTGGCCCTGCTCTCAGAGAGGCGGGCAGGGAAGACAGAGCAGAGTGAGAAGGCAGAAAGGTGGAGGCCAGGAGGAAAGCCGGTGTCAGGGTGCTCAGGGCTAGCTGCTGCTGAGTCTGCTGGGCCAGCGTGACTGTCAACCATGTCATCATGGTGACATCACAGCCCCTGCCCCAAATGCTCCCCTGAGGAATGTTCCTGAAGCTTGGCCATCCCTGAGTTCCAGTCCTTCTCTGGCTCTGAGGCCTTCATCTCAGACAATTAAAAAAATTTAATTCACATGTGGAGTTCTGTGGGTTTATACGTACAATTTTTTTTGTAGAGATGGGGTCTTGTTATTCGCTCAGGCTGGTCTTGAACTCCTTCCAGTGATCTTCCTGCCTCGGCCTCCCATAGTGCTGGGATCGCAGGTGTGCGCCCCGTGCCCAGCCTGTGCTTGTGTGTAACCATTAGCATAGTTAGGACACAGAACAGTTTCTTCCCCGCCCTGTGCCTCTGGATCCCAGCTGTGCCTCGCCCCGCCCCTGCCCCTGCAACGGTGAGCGTGTTCTCTGCTGCTGTAGACCTGCCTTTCTGAGAACATCGCATGGATGGAGTCGCACGTCACCTCCTGGTGAGGATGGCTTCTCTCATCAGCATAACCATCAGCCACCACTGCGTTGTGGCACACCCCAGAAGTGTGTTTCTGTGTGTGTTCATCGCTCAGCTCTATTTCTCAGTACTGGGATGGATCAGAACTTGTTAGTTTGCTCACCTGTGCAAAGATTTGGATACTTTCTGATTTGGGGCTATTACAAATAAAGGTGCTACGAACATTTGTGGGCAGGTTTTCGTGAACATAAGTTTGCTTAACTTGGGTGAGTATCTCGCATGGGATTTCTGGGCCCTGAGGCAAACGCCCGTCTAACTTGCTAAGAAACTACCAATCCGTCTTCCAGAGTGGCTGAGCCATCTTGCATTTCCGTCACGATGTCACAGAGTTCCAGTTGCCTTGAGTTCTTGCTAGGACTTAGTACAGTCAGGACTTTTTTTTAAATTTTAGCTATTTTGTTTTTTTGTTTTGTTTTTTGAAATGGAGTCTTGCTCTGTTGCCCAGGCTGGAGTACAGTGGTATGATCTCGGCTCACCACAATCTCCACCTCCGAGTTCAAGCAATTCTCCTGCCTCGGCCTCTCGAGTAGCTGAGATTACAGGCATGCACCACCATATCTGGCTAATTTTTGTATTTTCAGTGGAGATGGGTTTCTCCATGTTGGCCAGGCTGGTCTTGAACTCCTGACCTCAGGTGATCTGCCCACCTGGGCCTCTCAAAGTGCTGGGATTACAGGTGCGTGCCACTACTCCTGTATTTTAGCCATTGTATTTCCTTAAGGACGAATGATGTGGAATATCTTTTCGTGAGCTTATTTACCATCCAAGTATCCTTTCTTGAACTCTGTTGACATCTTTTGCCCTTTCTCTCCCTTAACTTTTTATTGCAAAATAATGATAGATTCACAGGAAGTTGCAGAAATAGTGCAGAAAGATAGTTCACTTAGTTTCGCTTCATCTGCGAATGTCTGTATTTCACCTTCACTCCTGAGGGCTGTTCACTGGGTATAGAATTCCAGACTGCAGTCCTTTCCTTTCTCTCAGCTTCCATCTAGCCTCTGCGGTTTCTGATGAGGCATCCGAAGTCATCTGGAGAATTTTTGCCTTTATAAATAATTCATTACTTTTTTCTGCTTTCAAGATTTTTTTTTCTCCGTCTTTAGTTTTTCGAAGGTTGATTTGATGTGTCTGGGAATATATCTCTTTGGATTTGCACTGGTTGGGGTTCACTGGTCTTTTGTGTCTGTAGGATTATGTTTTTAGCAATATTGAGAAGTTTGCAACCATTATCTCTTCAAGTATGTCTTTCTGTGTTACACTCTTTTCTTTCTGTGCTGTACCCTTCTCCCCTCCCTGTGGGCCCTGATTGCATGAACGTTAGACCTTTCACATCATTCCACAGGTCCCACGGGTCTTTTACTCTTTCTTTCTCCTGTGGTTCATGTTGGATGCTTTCTATGGAGACACGTTCATGTTCACTAATATCTTCTGTCATCTCCATCCTGCTGTTGAGCTTGTACCGTAAGTATTTCTGTTTTGGTTGGGCACTTTTCAGTTCCAATGTTTTCATTTGGTTCTTGTTTCTCTCCTTTCTGCCTCACTGAGCTTTTCTCTGTTTCCGTTTATTTCAAGAGTGTTTGCCTTTACTTGCTGGATCATTTTTATAATAGATGCTTTTAAGTCTTTGTTTGAATCCTAACAACTGTGCCGTCTTGAGTTGGCTTCTGTTTATTGTTTTGTTGTAGGCAAAACACAAGTTGTAATTTTCCTGTCCTTCATATGCCAAGTCGTTTTGGATTGTATCCTGGAAAATTTGAATATTATTGTACAAGGCCTTGGGTCTGGTGTAAATCCTACGGAGATGGAGATAACTCTGATTTTAGCAGGGAGTCTCCCTGGCTTCCTGGCTGCAAGTTCTTCTCATTCTTTAACAGGCTGGAGCTGGACACAAGACTTTGTTTCTCCTGGGGCTTCTCTTGCCTGTAGGTCACTACAAACAAACCCTGTGGCCAGACTGGCCTCTGCTGTGCTCTACCACCCAGAAAGCCCTTTGGCTGGGATGTGGTGACAGCAGGACCCAGACGTGCCCCAGTGGGGGTTCCCACCCTCTACAAGACAGAGACTCAGAGAGGCTTCCAGACCCCAAGAGCCATGGTGAGGCTACCAGGGAAGGCGAAGTGAGAATGGGCCTCCATGGAGGGGAAGGGACAGCAAAGAGTCCTGGTGACACTGAGCAAAACCCTGCCTCCAGGCCTAGCTCTGGGACTCAGGCCCAGGAGCCAGCAAGGTGTCTGTCCTGTGGCCTCCCCGGCCTGAAGAGCCTTCTCCACCTGCACACCACAGCTCCACACTGTCTCCTCCTGCAGCGCCCCCCGGAGCCCCATGGCCCCGCTGCACCTGTTGCTGCCCCTGCCTGCCCCACGCCCTCCTGACCTCTCAGCCCCCAACTTCCAGGTCTCCTCGACGCCATTCCAGCGTGGCTCAGCTCCTTCTCTCCTTAACAGCCCCACTCTCACCTCCCAGGTGTGGCCACGCCTCTGCCCAGCCACGGGATTTTGTGCTGTCTATACCCCCGCCCCGGGGCATCCCACCCCCACCCTGCAGGGAGAACATGATGGCTGACAGAGGCTGTGGCCCAGAAAAGCCAGGACCTGGGCTATGAGCAGCCTGACCTGGGGGTCTTGAGGTCTCTGGGGAGGCCTGGGCTGTCTACTGTGGGGCTCGGTCACTTTGCCCCTTCCAGCCTGTTTTCCGCTCCGTAAGATGAGGGGAGCCAGTACCACTGCATGGACGGCAGTTTCCCGGGGACTCTGAACAGTGCTGCAGGACACACTCACCCAACTCCCACCTCAGCGCCACGGTCACTTTGCCTGGCAGGGCAGGACACCCAGGTCCCCAAGGCAGAAAGAGGGTCACCAGGGAGGCCAGCCTGGGGCCAGCAGGTTTGGCTGCAGGGCTTGAGAGGAGCTGTACCTCCCCTGGTTTATGCTAATGAAGTGACAGGTCTCCCATCAGGAGCATCAGGGGCTGACCCGGAGCGTACTCGGGTGCCTGCAGTGAGGCAGGGGAGCCCCATGGCCAGCTGGCTCTGGCTTCTCTCCTGGGCCGCACAATTTCTCTCATTCAGTCACTCAACACAGTAGGAGCAGAGTCACACTCCTCCTGCTGGGGTGAGGGGCTGCCATAGAAGCAGAGGCGACAGGGGTCTGCCATGGTGTAGCTGACGTACTGGCCAAGCCCAGCCTGCTCTCTGTGCCCCTGTACTGTCCAAATTGCCCCCTCTGCCCTGCACAGACCTGGGCTCCTGGGGCTCCCACTCTACCCAGGAAGCCAAGGCAGCTCTGGCGATGGCCACATCCCCTCTTGCACGGCTCTATCCCTCCTTCAGGGACTCCTACAGGGCCTCGCCATGGGACTTTGGTCAGCTGATGGCCAGACGCCCCAGCACTGCTTCCTGGAGCTGCGGTGATGGGCTGTGATGGCTCCAAGCACCTCTCAGCACTCAGCCGCCACTCTCCAATCTCCTTGTGGCTCGTGCACCCTGAGCAGTGTTGCCTCACGGGGCCCAGGAATCCCTTTAGCTTCCAAGCAGGCCCCACTCCCCAGAGCTTGCCATAGCAGGGCCAGGTACAGATCTCTACTCAGAGGGAGCAGAGCCCAACTCAAGCCTGTTCAAGCAACAAGGAACCAGGACCCCCGTGCACCAGGACCCCCGTGCACCAGGACCCCGTGAACCAGGACTGCCGTGAACCAGGACCCCCGTGAACCAGGACCCCCGTGAACCAGGACCCCCGTGCATTCCCTGAAACGACTAGCTGCAGGTCTGGGTGGATCCAGCAGCTCGTATGGGGGGAACGGGGGTCCCATCTTGCTCCCCAGCTCTCCAATGAGTTCCTACCTGCTGGCAGGCAAGCTGGTGGCACCAGGTCGTCAAGACCCACACCCACCAATGCAGCAGCCCCAGCCGAAAGTGTCAGAAAAGGCTGAGAGTCCCCGACCTCAGGGACGTCAGGAAGGGTCCATCCAATTCACACAGAATGGGGTCCCCGTGGGAAAGAGGGCTTCTGCCTGGAGCAGATTCTGAGGTGGTGTTTGCCTGACAGACGTTTACTGGGGAAAGCTGGTAGGGGCATCTCCTGTGAGGAAGCAGAGGGGGAGAATGGACCAGGCGCTGTGGTCTTGGGGCCTTGGCCAGCCCCGTTGGGGACCCTGGAGCTGGGATGGCCCTGCAGAGCTGTGCCAACCTGGAGCGAGGGGTCCAGGACTGCATCGGCCAGTCCCAGGGGGTAGGCTGCCATGGGGGGCAGGGAGAAAATTCCTTCTAGTTAAAGGCCACTCCCCAAGAGGGACCCAGCTAGGAGCTGGCAGCGGGTGACACTCAGCAGTGGGATCAGGGGCTCCATGGAGGCCACTCCAAGTCCAGGGCTGGGCAGGGGACAGGCTTGGAGCCAGAAAGCAAGCGCTCCTGAGGTTTCTGCCAGCCAGGGTGGCTCTCTGCAGAGGTCCGAGCGGCTGCTCGTGGCTCCCTTGTCCCACTGAAGCCTGAGGCTCATGTGGGCTTGACTTACAACAGCTGAACTCAAAGCAAAAATAGAGGATGGAATGCAGCCGGTGGAAGAGCCAGGCTCTTGGGAGGACCTGGGCGGGGGGAGCCCACATGGGGAGGATCACACACAGGGAGGACCACACACATCCCAGCATCCGCACAGCCCTCGGCAGCGTGTAAAGCCCTCGCAGAAGCCCTGTGATGTGGAGGGACCCACGCTGTGGGATGCTGGAAGGGGACAGTTAAAGCCAGGGAGGTTCTCAGAGGAGGGCTGAAGGACAGATCCTGCCCAGGAGTTCAGGAGACTGGACATTCCTCCTACCTCTGGACCCTGCTGAATCTGACTCTGGCCACGCAGGCAGCCTGGGGACGGGAGGCAGAGGGGCCGAGCTGGGGGAGACCCTGCTCCAAGCTTGGTGGGTGCTGGCTGCCAGCGCAGGAGCACAGGGCTCCACTCACACCCAGGTAGGTGGCCGGCCGGCTGTCCTGGGCCCCTGCCCCCTTACCCATCCCACCCCAGGTTCTCCACCGGCTGGGAGGTAGAGACCACGCCGCGAAGCACTGCAGTGACTCACGCGGCTCCTCCTCACTTTATTTTTATCTCCATCGAGCCCTATAAATACAGCAATGATCACCAAATACAGTCAATATTCCCAGCACCTCCCGCCCCCAGCGCTGGCCCACCGTCACCCGGGGGAAGCCACTGAGCAGCCCACCCAGGGGCAGGGGCACCGGACGGAGGGGCGGCGGATCCCCAGCTTCCCCCAGTGCAGACCCGTGCCCCTCACCTGCGTGGTCTGGGACCCCTTCTTTCTTCTCAGCTCTGGTGCCAAGCACACATGGTGTCTTTTCTTCTGCTAGGGACTCTGGTGTCTGTTTTCCCATCTGACATGGGAGCGAGACTCAGGGTGGGTGGCCGCGGTCGCTCCCAGTGTCTGCTCTGGGTGGGGCGTGGGCAGGGGCTTTGCTGGGTTTGGTCGCTGCTGTTACCCAGTGCCTGGGTTGAGGTCCTTGATATGTGATTTTTGGGTGAGTGAAGGACTGAGCAAGTGCATGGATGACGGGACAGCACCTTGCGTGCCCAGGGTGAGGGACTAGATGGGGATGACACCACAGTGCTCAGAGCACTCCCGCCCCTCATCTCTGAGCAGCTGCTGGACAGGACAGGAACGGTCCCTGACCCTGTCACAGACGGGAAGGCCTCTCCACATCTGTCAAGGCACAGATGGAAGATGGGGCCTGGAGGCCGACCTCGCAGGGTGGACAGGAGGTATCCAGATTGGGGTTGGGGCTTGGAAAACCCAAAACCCCACACACATGGCCCCCAACCTGTGCCACAATTCGCAGACATACATCCACATGGTTGGTCTCAAGAGCCCATTTCCTGGACAAGAAAGTGAGGCCCGGAGAGGTGGACTGACTTGTTCAAGGTCACACAGCAAGGGAGAGCTGAGAGTTGATCTCAGGCTTGCAGAAACTTTTGTCCACACCCAGGGATGGAGCTCCCTGTGTCTTCAGAAGCTGAGTTTCACCTGGGTGAGGCCAAGCTGGGGGGGCAGGCCACCGCCCAGCCGCTCAGACAGGCTCAGGGCCCTCAGCTGCTGTCCCCTACCGCTGCTACTGGGAGTGCCCCCTTTACCCCCTACCCACCAGGTCCCAGCAGCCTGAAGCCCTGCCCCAGGCCCCTCTGTGTCCTGTGAGCTTCACACACTAGGGGGAGGAAGAGAGGAGGAGTCCTCCATGCCAGAGAATCGTGGGGTCACACAGAGCTACAGAGTCACCTCCTCTCCTGAAGGCTGTCCCGTGGCCCACAGCCCCAGGAGGGCCCCTCCCCGCCCCCCAGCCTCCTTAAACAGGTCCAGCCAGGAGCTGGTTCTTCCTTGATTGAAAGGGGAGCTGCAGGCAGGTCCTTTCCTCTCCTCTGTGCATGTGAGGGAGTACGTGCCTGTGTGTGAGAACATGTGTGTCTGTGCGTGTGAGGGTGTGCATGTGTGAGAACACGTGTGTCTGTGTGTGTGTGAGGGTGTGCATGTGTGAGAACACGTGTGTCTGTGCGTGTGAGGGAGTGCATGTGTGAGAACACGTGTGTCTGTGTGAGGGTGTGCATGTGTGAGAACATGTGTGTGCGTGTGAGGCTGTGCATGTGTGAGAAAACATGTGTCTGTGTGTGTGAGGGAGTGTCTGCACGTGCGTGAGAACATGTGTGTCTGTGCATGTGAGGGAGTGTCTGCATATGCGTGAGAACATGTGTGTCTGTGTGTGTGAGGGTGTGCATGTGTGAGAACAAGTGTGTGCATGTGAGGGAGTGTCTGCATGTGCGTGAGAACATGTGTGTCTGTGCGTGTGAGGGTGTGCATGTGTGAGAACACGTGTGTCTGTGCGTGTGAGGGAATGTCTGCATGTGCGTGAGAACGTGTGTGCACGGGAGGGAGTGTGTGGAGGTGAAAACACTTGTGTCTGTAAATATGAGGGAGTGTGTGTACATGTGATCATTGTGTGCATGTGATGAAATGTGAGAATGTGTATGAACATGTGTGTCCATGTGTGTGAGGGCATTTGCATATGTGAGGCAGTGGGCATGTCTGTGTGAGGGAGCACTGCATGTGAGACCGTGTTTGTTACACGTGCCATGTGTGTACGTCTGTGCATGTGTATGCGGGAGAATGTGTGTGTGCTTGTACCGTATGTCTGCATGTGTGCATGTGAGGGAGTGTGAACATGTATGTGCATGCATGCAGGGGCAGTGTGTCTGTGCATGGGTATTTCAGGAATGTGTGTGTGGTGTGTGTGGGTGTCTGCATGTGTGTGCATCTCAGGAGCGTTATGAATGTGTGGTGTGCGTGCATGTGTATGGTGTGCATGAATGTGTGTGAGTGTCTGCATGTCAGTGTGTCTGCATCTGTGTGCAATGCAGAAGTGTGTGAATGTGTGGTATGTGTGCATGTGAGTGTGTGTCTGCATGTGTGTGCATTCCAGGAGTGCGTGAATGTGGTGTGCATGCATGCGTGTGTGTGGTGTATGTGAATGTGTGTTGGTGTCTGCATGTGTGTATGTCTGCATGTGTGTGCATTGCAGGAGTGTGTGAATGTGTGATGTGTGCACGTGTGTGTCTGCATGTGTGTGCACTGAAGTGTGTGAATGTGTGGTGTGTGTGCATGTGTGTGTGTCTGCATGTGTGTGCATTTCAGGAGTGTGTGAATGTGTGGTGTGTATGCACGTGTGTGTGTGTCTGCATGTGTGTGCATTGCAGGAGCGTGTGAATGTGTGATGTGTGCACGTGTGTGTCTGCATGTGTGTGCATTGCAG
>PVKV010035682.1:0-16361 GCA_004027835.1 Alouatta palliata
CAACCTGTGCTCAGTGCAGCAAGCTGCAGGATTTGCATGGTCCTTAGTCACTCAGGGCATAGAGTTAACACAAAGCCATGGTGATGCAGTTGTGACGCTCAGACTTTCATCCATGACATGAGGTCACAATGAGGTACATGAGAATCTAGCACCTTGCCCTGCCTCCTCCACGCCCAACACACACACACACACACACACATACACATACACACACACACACACACACACACATACACACACCCTTCTCTGTTATATACCTTTGGAATGGTCTTCAGGAAAACTGAAAGACAAAATTAGCCACATCTTTTTCACGGCTGCAGAGGGACATTTGGCAACTTGGGGAAATTTTACATCCGTATTTTAAGTACTTGTATCGCTAGAAACTTTGTGAAGTATCTTGGAATCCCGGGATATTTGCAATCTGGTTCTCCATGAAGTAAAAGCCCTTTTGAAAATATTCTTTGACAAAGTCTCCATGGCCCAAAATACACACTTGATTTCAAAATCACTTTTTCTTTTATTGTGAAGAAGAATTAAACAACTCTAAAAGGCACGATCAATCATAGGTAAATGAAATATCCAAACACTGTATTACACAATTTTAGATACAAGACTATTTCCAATCCAAATTGAGACGCATGGCTGGATGCCGTGGCTCAGGCTTGCACTCTCAGCACACTGGGAAGCCGAAGCAGGTGGACTGCGGGAGCCCAGGGTTTGGAGACCAGCCTGGGCAATATGGTGAAACCTCATCTCTACACAATATAAAAAGGAAAAGACTTTGCTGGTTCCTCAAACAGTTACAAACCTACCATATGATTAGCAATTGCACTGCTGGATAGACACCAGGGAAAATTTAAAAAATTATATGTTTTCCAAATCTTGAACACTTTGATAGCAGCCGAAAATGAAAATAACATATTTTTCCACCAAGTGATAAATGGAAAAACGAAATGAGTGATGTTCACACAATGGATAGTATTCAGCCATAAACAGGTGATGTCCGGATTCAGGAAACAGCACGGTCGAACTTGAGTATACTCTGCCTGCAGAGAGAAGTCAGGACACACAAGACAGCCCATTGTGTGATTCCATGTGTATGAAATGTCCTGAATAGAGAAATCCATAGCCAGAAAGCAGATTAGAGGCTGGCAAGGCAGTGCCTGTGGAGAGAATGGGGTTGGCTGATGTGGGCAAGGCGTTTCTTTTTGGAGAGGGGAGGTACTGGAATTAGGTAGTGGGAATGATGGCAAAAGCAGAATTACTGAGAACCACTGAATTGTATCCTTCAAAAAGGTGTATTTATGGAATGTGAATTGTATTTCAGTACAAAGCATACGAGTATTTTAGATGCACTGTATACACAACAATTGCTGGTGAATGAATTCAATGATTACATTCCCCAGGGACTTCAGTGGAGGTGGTTGTATGGGATGATATTTGAGGCTTAACCTGGTTCTTCGGCCAGAGCCTGTTTTGATGCAGCTGGACAGCGGCGGGGCCAGGGGGTACATTTTCTTCCCCAGGTACATTCTTTATTGGAATCCATGATCTCCTTATCACTAACTGTGCGGCGGGGCCACCTGAATGAAAGTGGGGTTACGAGGAGGGATCCTGCAGTGTGCTGTGCAGAAAACACCCACAGGCAGATTGCGTGTGAACAGTCGCTTTCTTTAGAGGAGGCAGTGTAGAAAGCCAGCACAACACAGTGACCAGAGCATGGGTGTCGGAGCCTGATGACCTGAGACCAAAGCCATGTGTGCCTGGGAATGTCACTCAGCCCCTCTGTCCTCTGCTCCCTGTTCTGGGGTGTGGACACATTACTAGGGCTTGCTTAGTACTACCATGTTATGAGGCTAAACATGAACACAGACACAGCATGGAAAGAAATGACGGGTCCTTCAGAAGCGCTGCCTACGTAAGTGTTCAGTGATCACACGTCTGGAAGGATGAGGAAGACACGCAGCACTGGTGACCCCCAAAGAGGGGACATGGAAGGTGACAGATGGGGGAAGGACAGAGCCCTACTGTTCCACATGGCCACACGTGCGACTCTTTACAGCTCATGGATGGGCAGAGCAGGGGCTGTGACATTTACTTTATGGTTCAGGGCACTGAAATGTACAGAGATCCAGCGACTTGCTCGGAACAGCAACGCTGATGAGCAATGACGCTCAGGCAGGGAATTTATTGGTTCCCAAGAGATGGAGATGCCCGAACACCTGAGACTGAGGCAGGAGACGAGCAGGACTCACTTTCCAAGCACCTGTCACGGCCCTGCTGATCAAAGCAAGATGTAGCAAAGAAACTGGCCCAAACCAGCTAGGACTAGGCATTCTAATGCATTCACTTGAGTCACTCCCCACAGGGCCATGACAGTTTACCAGTGCTAAGGTCACGACCTGGACGTGACCTTCTATGGTTTTGGGAACTCCTGCCCCTTTTCCAGAAAGTCATGAATAGCCCGCCCCTTAATTAGCATGTCATTAGGAGTAGGTAGAAATATAGCCAGCCATCACTCCGCTGGTGCTTCATGCCTCTGGGACAGCCCTGTTCTCTGTGGAGCAGCCATGTGAGGTGACAGTGTTGTTCACACGGACACGCCTTCGTTCACTCTTGGCTCACTCTTGTTGATTGAGCAGAGAAAACTTTCGAGCTCACCTGCATCAAGACCATTAGATCCTGCCCAGGACCCTGAACCAAGGACCCTCCTCACTCCTTGTCCAAATCCCCCCTACCCCACAGCTGCTTCAGGGAGACACTGATGCCTGGAGGAGGTGCTTGGCCCAAGACAAGGGCCCAAATCCCGACTCAACTCCCGGCTTTACTTTTCAATTCCTGACCCAAAATGCCATGACTTTCCCCAAATGAAGCCCTGCTGAAGGCGTGGGGTCCAAATTTGTGTCTGTCTCCCCCCAACGGTTACTCTGTGGCTGTCCTGTGAAGAAACTCCCCTGGGGTAGGGTGACCACCCTGAATGACCAGTAGCCTCCTTGACTCCCAACCCAGTGGAAATGCAGGACATCCCACACCAACTGCCCAGGTGGCCGTTGGAATTCAAATCAGATTCACCTTCAATTGACCAAACCGGGTTCCTGGATCCTTCAGATTCTTTGATTGGAAACGTGGCCTGCTGGGCTGATGCTTGGGCACTTCAGGGAGTGAAGCCTGCAAGCTGCCAGGGTCTCAGCGCCTGTTGATCAGAGCAGCTGCCCCAGCAGCCTGGACTCAGGCCTGGCTGAGAAGAAACAGTGGCTGCCCCAGCTCTGAGTGGGCGCCTCCCTGTTCCTGTCCTTCCTCACCAAGGCTCAGGCCCTGCTGCGCAAACCACAACAAACACCCCAATCTCCTGATGGCTTCAGGTCTATGACGTCCTCAGTGGAGGAGCTGGCAGGGGTGACATCTGAGGCTCCCCTGCTGTGGCCAAATGCCAACTGGGTTGCTCTGGGAATGGCCAGGAGGTTATGCTGAGCCTAGATCATGTTTCTGGTGCATTCTAAATTTGAATCTTTCATGATCTCTTGTATCCACAAGCAATGAGTTGGGAAAAATACATTCAAAGTAGCACCCCCTGTTCATACGGTGCGGGCAGGCGACCACGGGCAGGTGTTCATCTTTCTCAGGTCGCACTTGTGCCCAGCAGCTGCCTAGGGGAGCCACCGAGTCAAAGCTGGGCTTAGGAGGACGGGTGCTGGGGTGCTGTGAGGTCTTCACATCAACATCAGGCTGACTGTGTGGGAACTTTCCTCTAATGAGACAATTCAAAAGGCAGCTGAGCTCAGTGACTGAGAGCAAGGGGCAGGTGTCTGACAGCCTGAGCTCAGATCCCACCTAGAGGCAGACCCAGATGAAGCCAGAATCCAAATGACTGACACTTCATAAGTGCTCTAGTCGTGCTCATTCTGGAATGTCTGGAAATGACAGACAAGCAGCAGTGGTTTCATCCAGAGATGCCACCAGTCATGAGTCACTCTCCAGCCTTTACATGGACAAGATGCCTTCCAGCTCCTCAAGAGCATCTGCCGCCATCCCTCTGACCCTCACAGGGGCCCCGTGAAGTGTGCAGAGCAGGGCTGGGACCCACAGTTTACAGCTGAAACACCAAAACTGAGAGGGCCTAAGTGACTTCCCCAGAGTCACAATACTGAGGAGGGCTGTGGCTGAGCCAGGAATGTAGTTAGTTCCCTGGAGATGGAGATCCCTGAAGCCCAGAGGCCTCTAGATCATGCCCTGGGCACCGGAACCACGTCTTCCCTCACCCCATATCCCAAATCCTCTTGTTCCAGGAATGCTTTGAGGAAAGTTCCTCTCGTGGGTGGTCTCTGACCCAGGCTCCTGCCTCTAGTTTTAATCCTTGAAGAAAAATCTGACCCAGGTGACCTCAAACAAAGGGAAGGATCAGGGTCCAATCTGCCCCCCTCCTGCCCCAGCACCTTCACACCAGGAGCTGCCTCAAGGTGAGGTTTCCGGTGCTCCAGCGACCACCCTGAATGACTAGTGGACTGCTTGACCCCTCACTGGCTCAGAGCTCGGGACTCCCGAGCCAGCCACACCCACGGGACCAGAACCTCACAAAGAATTAGCTTCTCTGTAACTGACAAACTCTTATGACCAGTGAAGGTGAATACCTGGGGAGGAGGCCTCTGGGCTGGTGCTCCGGTGGCTCAGTGAGTGAAGCCTCCCAGCACCTGCTTTCCTTTCCTTCATGGACTGGAGATCTGAGCAGGTGTCTCAGCAGCCCGGACTCAGGCCTGGCTGGGAAGAGGCAGTGGCTGCTCCAGCACATGGTGGGCGCCTTTCTGCTCATGTCCTTCCTCACCAAGACTCAGTCTCCACAATCTTTTCCCTCCCTAGACCCTGCCGTGTCAGGGACAGAGTCCCTGTCCTCTTAGAGGGATCTGTCCATTGCCACAGCCTGAAGACCCCACCCCAGGATCCACCCTGAGGACCACCCAGGGCCTCCGTCACTCTGTTGCCAAATGTACATTCCACGGGCCCGATGGCACCTCCTTTCTCACCACTCTCCCGGCTGCACCAAGACAGCCAGAGGCGCTGTCCTCCTCAGCCCCATGCAAACCTTGGCAGGAGAGTTCACTTACTTTCCTTCCAAGCACCTCCGAATCGAGACTGCTGAGATTTGCCATCCGATTTGGACACATCCTCTCTAGAGCCTTTGGCCTGAGGTTCCCCTTTCCTGCAGTGTCTGTTGCTAGGGGGTGGTCAAGAGTCTCCCGATCTGGTGAGGCAGCTGGATGGGTCCCCACACCTCGTCTCTGGAAGAGCATGTAGGAGATTGGCATTCTTTCCACCTTAAACGTTTGGGAGAAATCACAGAAAATCAACCTGTGCCTGTCATTGCCTTTGTGGCAAAAAAGGGTTTTTCTGCTCCGTTTTGTTGTGAAATGGGTGCTTATTTTGCCTATGGTGTGGGGCACAAATGGGAAGAGTGCCGCCTGATTGCTCTTTAGAGCCACGTGTCTCACCACCCCGAGTTCAACATACACAACGTCCCCAGCACCCTGGCAGCCTGCTGTGGGTGGGGAGGAGAATCACACCCAATGTCAGGTTTCAAGAAAGAAACCAGGGATTCCACGGATGCTTTGAGCACAAGACTCCACTTAATTAGCACAGAAGGAGTGGGGAATCATCCTCAGAAGGAGCAAGGCAGAGCGGGAGAGCCTGGGGAAGCCCACAGAGGTGCTGGGTGCTTTCCATGAGAAAGTCTGAGGGCAGGGCCAGGAAGCTGAGAGAAACTTCTCAGGAGCACTGGGCTCCACAGTCGGAAACAGGACCACAGCGCAAAGGGGAGAGCTCAGAGGAGCTCATCAAAGCGTCTTTTTAGGGTGCTTTTCATAAATTTATCTGTTTTCATACAGAAAATATTTATAAAATGTGACTAGTTGTAGGGAAAGCCACCTGCATTAAAAATGAGCATTTCTAAACACAATCCTAAATCTGTAATTTTGAAAAATGAACCGCCGCTAAATGAGGTGAGGCAGCCTCCTGTCTGTCTCCGTCTCCCCAAAACCTGTGGCACTGCAGATCCTCTCTGGGCCTGGGTGAGGTCTGCACATCAGGGCCTGCCTGGGTGTGGGGACAGGATCTGCCACACAGACCCGGGCCAGGGTCACTGGGAGGCTCAGGGAGAGAGGATGAGGGGCTCGCAGGGCTGGCTGAGCAGGACCCAGAAAGAAACCCCTCAGGCCCTGGAAGGTGACCTGGCCTGACTAAGCCCGGCTCAGGTCCGCAGGGCACTGGGGCCTGGTTGCTGCTCTCTGCTGAGGGTGCTGTCTGTCCACAGGCCTCCTCCCCCGGTTAATTCATCTTCATTGCTGATAAGAGTTGGTCAGTTACAGGGAAGCTAATTCTTTGGGAGGCTCTGTCCTATGGGTCTGGCTACATAAATGTGTATAAATGTCTTGCAGGAGCGAATTAGCGTAGGTGTTCACCCGGGCAGCCTTGGGACTCTGGTGGCTGGATTGTTGAAAAGGGTCGAAGAAAATGAACAGGTCTCCAGGGCTCCAGGATGGAAAGGCAGTGTCCCCTGCATCTGGGCCCTCTGAGACCAGGAGGTCTGATGACACAGGAGTGGGACAGGTGACCGGGTCCCTCCACGAGGACTATCAGCAGCATGGGGGTAAGGACCCTGCTCGTTCCCGTGGACGGCTTCCAGGAGCCCTTTGCTGTTTTCCCCTGGTCATTCTTTTTTCTCTTCAATTACCAAACACAACTTGCTGTGGTTTTCAATTAAAAATAAACATGATTCTGCAGTGGCAGGACCCTCTCGGGCCCCTCCCCTGGCTTGCATGCATGCTCAGCTCCTCTCCTCTGCCCCCGTTGGGTTCCCCTTAAGAGAAGCTGCTCCAGTGTTTTCTGGGATGGACTTGACTAAATTTGTGGTCAGGGCAGTAAGAAAGTGTGGGGATCAGTGGGGCCGTGTGCACCTCCTGGCTTCCCCTCTTCCTGTGGCCTCTCCACGCTCACTCACTCTCATTTCCTCTTCCTCTTCCACCTTTGTGTCCTCTGTGTCCTCTCCTGCAGGAAGGGACACTGTCCTGACTTCTGGAAGACAGGAACTATGCATGTCCAGAGCCCCCCAGGGCAGAAAACGCCCCGTGAGGCGGGTGTCCAGGGCAGACCCAGACTTTCCTTGGGGTTCCCTTCAGCAGAAGGGGCCCAGCTCTTCCTAGCCAGCCCAGCTCCCTGCCTGGAGCCCTTTGGGCTGCTCAGCAGGACTCAATGCAGCAGCCTGGGGTCAGCACCCAGGGCAGGGCCAAGGCGGTGAAAGGAGGGCTGGGGGTTCATCCACAGTGCAGACCCAGGACCTCAGCTGCCTGGATGGGACCAGGTCCTTCAGGAGGACGATGCTAAAAGACGGAAGAGGGAACGGCGCGGGGCTCCAAAGAGAAGCTCCTGACAAAGAAAGGGGGATGAAAAGGGAAGAGAGGATGAAAGGAAGATGAGACAGAATCTAAATGACATGCATGCCGCTGCCTCCACTCTCAGATTCCTTGCAATTTGCCACATTCCCGGCTGCTTGTCCCCCTGCAGGAAGGGCAACGGGGTGGCCTTGGGAAAGGGAAGGGGGAAGTTAGAGTGCAGGTGGGAACCCGGGTTCCTGCTGCTCCTGGGATGATGGAGCCCAACCCCAGGAACCTCTTGGTCCCCAGCTCCACAGTCACCTCCTCCAAGGGCCTGGGTCCCTTCACCTCTGGAAGGAGAAGCAGGCCTCTGATTCCAACAGATTTTTCCAGTCACCACATTCCATAACTGTGACCTGGGCCATCCTGTGTCTCTGAGAGTTGGCCACCATCTCTGTAACTTTCTGTGCATCACATGGACTTCCCTCTGTCCTCCCCATTTCTTCTCCGTGATAACACCCATTTCCTGTCCCCTCCTCACCTTCCACCATTCATATTGTCCTCCAATCACCGATGCAGTCACCGTGGGCATACTGCCACCACCTCCAATTAACTGATCACTTCACCACACTGAGCAGCCCAGGGCGCCCTCCCACCATCCTGGAGTGATGTTGGGTCCTATGGGAGAGAATTACATCAGACTCACTATGCCAAGTGAGCTTTCTGCTTCTCGGATAACTTTGGGGACCTGCGGAGACATTGGATCTTCATGACAATTCCAGAGCCCATGAGATAGTAAAGATGAGTTTGAGGTCATGTAGCTTGTGTCATTCATACATTAACTCAGGCCCCACTCTGTGCCAGCATTCACTGAGGCCCCTCTCTGTGCCAAGCTCTGTGCTAGACCCTGGGACCACAGGCATCTCACCTGAAGATTCCCAGCAGAGAAGACACATAACATTCTCTCCACTGAAACATGACACTCTAGTACAGAAGGTTGGAGTGAAATTTCCATGACTCTGCTTGGAGCATCCTCCTTTCTCAGATTCCTGTCAGAACTAGCTGGGGGGTGGCTGCAGGCTCCTGGGAAATTTCACTGTGGGGGTGCAGCCCCAGGACCCCAGGGCAGGAGGCTGCTGCTGTCCCTGGTCCTGGCCTTGCTGACACTGGGGGGTGTTGGAAGGGCCTGGGCAGATGGAAAGAAGTTCCCACTGAAGCCACCATGAGGTCTTGCAAAGAAAGGCTGGGAAGAGGGAGTGGCCACCATGGGGTGATCTCAACGTCAGTTGCTGGCTGTAAATGAATATTGCTGAGTGGGATAAGGTCATCTGAGGAAGCTGCCTGCTCTATGATTGCAGGCATAGACAATTCTGGAAAACTCTGGAGACAGTGAACAGGACTGTTGTTGCCTGGGTTTCTGGCAAAGGGGAGAGGGATCAGCAGGGGAAGCACAGGGAGTGTTTGGGACATGCAGCCCCTTCGTCTGGGTGGTGAGAGGCATTTGGAGTTTGTCACAACCCATAGAGGGCAAAACACACTAAACCTCAATGCAAACTCCTGACTTCAGTTCCTAAAAATGTAGCAATATTGGTTTAGTCATTTTACACATGGACCACACCACTGAAACATGGGGTTAAGAAAGTGTGGACAAAGTGTCTGACAGCTTTTTGTACTGTCTGTTCCATTTTTATGTTAATTTCAAACAGTTTTCTGCAGTGACTGATTTTGTCACGGATGGCAACACTATTTCAGGAAGAGGCTCACCTGAGCGGATGTTTCAGACTCAGCTGAATGTGTCAACATGAGATTGAGATGTTGCTTTCTAGCAAAAGGGTAGCGAACCTTAAATGACAAATCATCTTTACTTCTCTAGTTGTACGAATAGCAGTGACTTCGCTTTAAATGTGCACAGATGAACTGAAGGAAGACTAAAGCATAACGGAGTTAGTTCTGACTTCAATACGGGGCGCTGAACCCACTAGAATCGTGATGATTGAATGAACTTCACTGACTTTCCACAGGACCTTCAGCTGACAGCTTTCTGGGAGGAACTCAGCCGTGTGGCCAGTTGTGAGTTTTTCTGACCCACTGCATGGGGCAAGAATAGACGGTGCCGACTCCTCGGGAACTCCTGTCAGATCCTGGAGGCCACATCCTCCCAAATGTATGACCATAAAGACAGCTGTTGACATCTTGTTGGCAGAATTTAGACAGAGATTCATACCAATTGATTCACACTTGAAGCCTTTGATTCCCTTGGGATCTTGCAAGATGTGGCTGAGCCCAGAGAAGAGCTCATCTCAGATGATGTTCCACACTCGCCTGAATGTGGAAAATTAGATTGAGATGTGGCTTTCTAGGAAAACTGTCCCAGCTTTACACAGTATATACGTCCTCCTTCTCTGGTAGTAAGACTAGCGATTGACTTAGTAATTTTGAATTTGCACAGATGAACTCAAAGAAGACCATAGCATAACAGTGTTAGAGTTTTGCCTTAAATATGAGACACTGAACCAACCAGAACCAGGAGGATTGAATGAGCTCAACTGGTTTTCCGCAGTGCCTTCCACTGATGGCTTTTTCACCTGCACAGAATGGTGCGGCCAGTTGTGGATTTTTCTGACAAAAAATGGGGCCAGCAATAGTGTGCCAACTTCCCAGGAACTACTTTCCGACCCTGGACTGAACGTTCTCCCAAATTATTACAAGAAAGACAACTTGCTGGCAGAATACCATAGAGAAATTCACAGTAATTGACCCGCAGTTGAAACTTGTGATCCTTTTTCACCATCTGCATAGGAATCCACCTGCAGCGTGTGTTGCACTTAGAACTCTTCAGACTGTTTAGGCGAATCCCTGTCTTCAGAGGGGATGAGATAGACAGGCAGCAGACACCAGAGACCGAGAGCACAGTGCGTGCAGCCTCACTGGCTGGGTTCCAGTCCTGCTGAGGAGCCGTCTACTGGGAATGTTGCATAGACCTGTCTGTTCCTCGGTTCTCTGTTCTGACATGTTCAACTATGAATATGGTGGCTGTTTTCTCATAAGGCTACACATGGTTGAATTCAGGTAAAGCCTTGAGAAACTGGTGCTTCCTAAGAGCCCTAATGCGTTCAGTCATGAATTGTTTAGAAGAACAGGCCAGACCCTTAGCAGTGGTTGAATACAGACAGGGAGCTTGCATGGCTTTAGGTGAGGAAATGGAGAAGCTCACATTATTCACAGCACGTGGTGATCCCTTTCCTCTCATGAAACACATCTTAGTCGGGTGCTTGTGGCTCACACTATAATATCTTGGAAGATGTGGTTGATCCCAGAGAGGACCTCAAATCCTAACACAGCCTCCTTCCTCTAAGTTTTCATCCCTGACCCAAAATATGAGAGTTTCCTCCTAACCAAGCCTCCATGAAGGACAAGTTCAGTGGAGTGAACTCCTCCCTCAGTATCTTCACACTGTCAGCAGCCTCGTGGTGAGCCCTCCTGCCCAATTGGCTCTTCTAAGTGACCAGTGATAAGCTTGGCTCTCAAGCTGGCTCAGGACTCAGGACATTCAAACCAATGGCCACAGGATGGCTGAGCCAGGAATGAACTTCCCTTCCACCGACACAGTCGGGATGAGCATGAATGGGAATGAACTGGGGATGGGGGCATCTGGGCAGGTGCTTCAGTGGATGAATGAGTGGAGATAGTGACCCCCACTGTCTCACTGACTATAATTTGGATAACAATGTGATCAGGGTGAACACAGGCCTGCCTAAGAAGGGACAGTGGCTGCAGCTGCACAGAGCGGGCACCTTCCTGCTCACATCCTTCCTCACCAAGACTCAGTTTCTACAAACTCCTCATGCCTCCCTAGGCCTTGCAGGGGTGGAGGAGAGTCTCTCTCCAAATTGTGGAGAAAAAGCCATTATTTCCATGTTTCAAGTTCATCATTCTACAATTCTGTCAACATTAAGGAGAAATGTTCCTCATCGATTCCTTCCACGTGTAGGGGAAGGAATCCAATAAATCGGACTTTGGTTCTGTGTTTGCGGGTCATGGGCTGAAGCACCATGTTTGGCCAGCTTTGGGAACCACAGCACACCTGTGTCTCAGGCGAGCATGGGAATAATATTAAAATGGATACCCTACTTGGAACCACAGATGCTATTGGGAAGCAGATGTTCCTTAATTGCAAGGAGAAGGGAGGAAGTGCTGTCATCTGAGGACAGGAATGTAGGCAATCAAAACAGTGCACACCCGGACAGGGCCTCCAGCATTTTCCATCTTTCCTATTTCTCCAAGATGGGAAATCGTGGAGGACGCTATGTTCAACTCTCTCAAATTGCCAACTGCTAATGCGAACTCTTCCACTCACAGGGTGACAGGAGGAATAAAAGGCAACATGCTAATCAGCTCATGGCCTTGGTGACAGGTCACCATGGGATTATCAAAAACACACAACACAGCCTCATTCCGGGTTTCCACCATTGCTCTCCAGACATGTCTAATTTTACATGTACAAGGGTGTGATTTCTGAGCACCTGTATTGTTTCAAAACAAAATCACTTCCTCCACATTATGATATTCTGTTAAAAAAAAAGTTATAGGAGTAAAGGGACTGGCTCCATCATATATAGTTGATAGTGTGGACACACAAAGTGGACATTTGAGAATAAGAAGTTTCTTCTATTTTTTATTGCTAGATGGGAAATGTGCTGATGTTGTAAGAACACTTGGAGAAGGCACGTCTCACACATGCCCGTCAACGTGCAATCATCACGGTGAGGAGCTGCAGAAGGATGTGACATTCCATTCTTCATTAGAAAAGCCAAGCCCACGCATTTCTGTTGCTCCTGAGTGACCAGACACTTCTAGATATGCTACTTTCCCAGCTTCTTGATTGAATTCAAACACATGGTGGAAATATAATTTAAGAGATTCAGTGTCCCTCACTGAGAAACATTGTCAAACTCTACAAATGGTTCTCTTATTACCTTTTGTGTGCATGCTACTAAGACTTCATACTTAACGATGTCTTAGTCTCTGTGACTTCACTGAGCAGTTTCACATGGATGCAGAGGTTGGGATGATAGATAATGGAGACTCGGAAAAGTGAGGGGGTAGGAGGGAAAGGATGGTGGGGAGTTGGTTAATAAACTGAATGTTCATTACTCAGGTGATGGTTACCCTAAATGTTCTGACTTAACCACTGCACAATCTGATTGCAACAAAATTGCACATGTATCCCATAAATTTTTACAAATAGAAAGGAAAAAGTAAATAAATGGCACTCACACAAGGTCCATCCAGGGAGGATGATGGACCCTGGCTCCGGGAAGGTTTCCTCTGAGTCCTACAATCCCCTCTTAGACCAAAGTAAATGCATTCCAATCTGGAGGAGGATGAGCCGGCGGACGGCCCCAGAGTTCTGTGACCAGCAGAACTCTCGATAGGGTACTGGGAGGCCATAGACTTGAGGCTTCCTCTCTCTGTGCCCAGAGAGAAACAGGGTTGACAGGGTCAGAACCTGGCCTGGAGGCACCTAGAGGCAGCCTTTCTTTCAGTGGTCCTGGGCCCCCCAGGTAGAATGACAGGTTTCTGCTTCAGTGATTCACCAGGGATGTGACCCAAAGCAGGGGTAACAGTGCCTCCAAAGAGACACCTGTTTCCAGCACTGGGTCCCTGGGTCACCATGGGGTCCTCCGGCTAGGGGAGCCCACCTGTTCATACTGAAGCTTCCCTCATAGGGTGTGTGGTTCTCAGTCCTCTCTCCTTCCAGCTGTGCTGCTGAGTGACACAAAGTTGGAACTCAGATCTGGGGTCGCCTCTCTGCTCCCAGAGACCCTGGTGAAACTACCATCCTCAGGGAGCTGGGCTTGTGCTGTCCAATGTGGAGCAGAGCTGCTCAGTGTGGGGCCAAAGCCCGTTCCCAGTGCTGGGGGTGTCAGAGGCAGCTACAGAGCCAGAGGCAGTAGGTGCCCCAGGGAGATGAAGGAGGGACAGCAGAGACCATCTGGGTGCTAGTGTGGGTGACAAAGATGGAATTTGTAGATGACAAACCTGCAAAGCTGAGTGTGTTGGGCTGCCCTGGCAGGTGGGGCCTGGAGCAGAGGTTACGGCTGGAGCTGGGGCTGGAGCTGGGCTACCAGATCTCCAAATCAGAAACAGCGGTCAGAGATGGGGGCTGCATGCTGCTGTCCATCAAGGACTCACTATGCTGTCTGGGTGGTGGTTGAAGGGTTACTGGGAAATTGTAAAGTTGGGGTGGAGCTGCAAGACGTCAGTGCAGGAGGCTCATGGTGTCCCTGGTGGAGGTTTTGCTGCCCCTGGGGTACAACTGAAGGGCCTGGGCAGATGGAAAGAGGCTCCCACTGGAGCCAACATGAGGCCTTGTAAGGAAAGGCTGAGAAGGGGGAGTGGTGTCCATGGGAGTGACCTCAAAGTCAGGTGCTGGCAGTCCATGTGTATTGCTCAGTGAGATAATCAGTCTGAAGAAGTGTCTTCTCCACGATTTCGAGTGTATAAAATTTTGAGAAACAAAAGTATAGAGACAGTAAATAGGACAGTTTTGCCTTACAAATGGGACACTGATCAAAGTAGAATTATGATGATTCGAAGAGCTCCACTGACTTTCCACAGTACCTTCAGCTTATTGCTTTCCTGGATGAGCTTGGTGGTGGCGCCACTCGGAGATTTTTCTGAGCCACTGCGTTGGTCCAGCAGTAGAATTCCCTGTGCTGAGTTTTCAGGTACTACTGTCAGATCCTGGATGCAACATGCTTTCAAGTGTATTACAAGAAAGACCACTGGTGATACCTGGCTGGCAGAATTCCACAGGGGAATTCTTTCTAATGTATTCATAGTTCCAACTCTGGAGGACTGTTTAAGCAACTGCATGGGAAGCACCTGAATCTGAGTTGGGCTCTAGGAAGAGCCTGAAGTTTGGGTTGCACTGAGAACCCAACAGACTGATGTGTGGGCAAATACCTGCTTTTATATGAGGCAATAGGGAGAGGTAGCATATCCTAGTGAGCAAGAGCACTGCGCCTGGAGCCTCCCTGGCTGGGTTCAAATCCTTCTGAGGAGCTCTAGGTACTGGCATGCTCTAAAGATCTCTCTAAGCCTCGATGCCTGGTTCTGAGAGGTTTAAAAGTTTAAAAGTTAATATGGTCTCTGTTATGCTTTAAGAATCAAAATGACTGAATTCAGGTAAAGCCTTAAGTAGACTAGTTCCCTCTAAGTGCGCTGAAATATTCATTCATTAAATGTCCCACAGAACAAGCCAGACTCTTGGAAGTGTTTGAACGCAGACAGGGAGCTTGCATGGCTTTAGGGAAGTTGAAGATAGAGACTCACTTCATTCTTTACATGGGGTGATCCTTTCCCTCTTATGGAACATATCTGGGCCGGGTGCACATGGTTCACACCTACAACATCTTGGAAGATGTGGGTGATCCCAGAGAACCTCAAACCCTAACACAGCCTCCTTCCTCCAGGTTTTCATCCCTGACCCATAACATGAGAGTTTCCTCCTAACCAAGGCTCTGGGAAGGGTAAGTTAAATGGCGTGAGCTCCTCTCTCAGCATCTTCACACTGTGGGCGGCCTCGTGCTGAGCCTTCCAGCCAGTTGACTACTCCAAGTGGCCAGTGGTCAGCCTGGCTCCCAAGCCGGCTCAGGACTCAGGACATTCAAACTAACAACCACAGGATGACTGGGCCAGAAATGAACTTCCCTTCCACCGACATAGCCTGGATGAGCATGAATGGGAAGGAACTGGGGATGGGGGTGTCTGGCAGGTGCGTCAGTGGACGAATGAATGGAGAGAGTGACCCCCACTGTCTCACTCACCATACTTTCCATAGCAATGTGATCAGGGTGAACTCAGGCCTGCCTAAGAAGGGGCAGTGGCTGCCCCTGCACAGAGCGGGCACCTTCCTGCTCACATCCTTCCTCACCAAGACTCAGTTTCTACAAACTCCTCATGCCTCCCTAGCCCCATAGGGGTGGGGGAGAGTCCCTCTCCTCTCAGAGGAACCTGTCTGTCCACAGCATTTCAGATTTCCCATCTTGGAGGGCGATAAGTAGACGTCTCTCAAATTGCCAACTGCTGACGGGAACTCTTCCACTCACAGGGTGACAGCTGAAATGGAAGGAAGACGCTAATCAGCACATGGCCGTGGGGACAGGTCATCATGAAGTTTTCAAGTGAACAACCGCCTCACTCTGGGTTCCCATGGCTCCCATTTAAACGTGGTTTTTTTATGCACAAGGGTGTGATTTCTGATCTTCTCTTGTTTCAAAAACAGGATCACTCCCTCAACATTGTTATATTCTGTTTCTAAAAACAAGTTACAGAAGAAAAGGGACCCGCCCCATCATATAGTTGATAGTGTGGACACACAAAGTGAGAGTTTGAGAATCAAAAGCTCCTTCCATTCTTTACTGTTAGGCCAGTAATGTGCTGAGTTTGTAACAAGCTTCTGGGAAGGCACTTGCCACACGTGCTCGTGAAAACCCAATCATCATGCTTATGAACTACAGCGGGATCTGAAGTTCCATGCCTGCTGTGAAACACTAGGTCAATGCATTTCTGCTATTTCAGGGTCACCAGACGCTTCTAGATCCTGCTGTAAGGATTGTTTGACACTGCCGTAAAAATCACATTGTACAACCTGAGTTTTAAAAATTCATTTTCTCTCAGTAGGTAACATTGCCAAATTATAGAAATCGTTCTTGCCGGGCGCGGTGGCTCACGCCTGTAATCCCAGCACTTTGGGAGGCTGAGGCGGGTGGTTCACGAGGTCAAGAGATCGAGATCATCCTGGTCAACATGGTGAAACCCCGTCTCTACTAAAAATACAAAAATTAGCTGGGCATGGTGGCACGTGCCTGTAGTCCCAGCTACTCAGGAGGCTGAGGCAGGAGAATTGCTTGAACCCAGGAGGCGGAGGTTGCGGTGAGCCGAGATCGCGCCATTGCACTCCAGCCTGGGTAACAAGAGCGAAACTCCGTCTCA
>PVKV010035683.1:0-14111 GCA_004027835.1 Alouatta palliata
AGGTGTTTTATTTTTCATAACTGAGTAGCAGAGGAGTTTTTATTTATTTTAAAGCAGAGCATAATTAGAGGGTACATATTTTTTATAACAGAGTAAAAATTGAGGTTCTATATTTTTCATAGCTGAGTAGAAATAGAGGGATTATATGTTTTATAACAGAGAGAAATAGAGGGTTTATATTTTTAATAACAGTAGAAATTGAGGGTGTATATATTTTTATAACAGAGTAGAAGTAGAGGATTAATATTTTTATAACAGAGTATCCAAAAAGTGTTTGTTTATTTTAAACAAGAGTATATTGAGAGGCGTATATTTTTTATAACAGAGTACAAAGTGAGGGTGTAAATTATATAAGACAGAGAAGAAATAGAGGGAGTATATATTTTATAACAGACTACACACTGAAGTTGTGTGATTTTCATAGCAGGGTAGAAATAGAGGGTGTGTATTTTTCATAACAGAGTAGCAGAACAATGTATATTTATAGGGTGTATATACATTATAACGTAATAGAAAGAGAGGGTGAATTTTTTAAAACACAGTATAAATTGAGGGTGTATATTTTAAATAAGAGTACAAATTTAGGGTGTATAAGTTTCATGAAAGAGTAGAAATAGAGTGTGTATTTTTTATAACTGCGGAGAAAGAGAGGGTGCATATTTTTTATAACAAGGTATAAATTGAGGGTGTATGTACTTCATAACAGAGTAGCAATAGAGGGAGCACACTTTTAATAACAGTAACAGAAGTGCGTCTATTTATTTTAAAGCAGAGAATACATAGAGGGTGTATATGTTTCATAACAGAGTAGAAATAGAAGGTTTATATTGTTTATAAGAGAGTAGCAGAAGAGAGTTTATTTGTTTTAAAGCAGAGTATATTGAGAGGGTGTATATTTTTTATAACTGAGTAGCAGAAGTTTTAATATATTTCAAAGCAGGGTATATTTAAAGGGTGTATATTTTTCAAAAGACTGTAGAAACAGAAGTGTTATATTTTTCATAACTTAGTAGCAGAGGAGGTTTTATTTATTTAAAGCAGAGCATATTTAGAAGGTACATAATTTTTATAACAGTAAAATTGGAGGTTCTAAATTTTTCAAAACAGAGTAGAAATAGAGGGATTATATATTTAATAACAGAGTAGAAATAGAGTTTGTATATTTTTAATAACAGTAGAAGTTGAGGATGTATATTTTTTTAAAACAGAGTAGAAGTAGAGGCTTAATATTTTTTATAACAGAGTAGCAGAAGAGTGTTTATTTATTTTAAACAATAGTATATTCAGAGGTTTGTATTTTTAATAACAGAATACAAATTGTGGGTGTATAAGTTTCACAACTGAGTAGAAATAGAGGGTGTGTATTTTTTATAACTGAGGAGAAAGAGAGGGTGCATATTTTTTATAAGAGGGTGGAAATTGAGGGTGTATATATTTTATAACAGAGTAGAAATAGAGGGTGCACAGTTTTAATAACAGTAACAGAAGTGCTTCTATTTAAAGCAGAGAATATTTAGAGGGAGTACATTTTTCATAACAGAGTAGAAATAGAAGGTTTATATTGTTTATAAAAGAGTAGCAGAGGAGAGTTTATTTATTTTAAAGCAGAGTATATTGAGAGGGTGTATATTTTTTATAACAGAGTACAATTTGAGGGTGTATATATTTTACAACAGTGTAGAAATAGAGGGTGTATAATTTTATAACAAAGTAGAAATTGACGGTTTGTATTTATTATAACAGAGTAACAGAAGAGTGTTTATCTTCTAAAGCAGAGTATATTAAGAGTGTGTATATTATTCATAACAGGTTACAAAGTGAGAGTGTATATTTTTTATAACAGTAGAAATAGAGGGTGTATGTTTTTTATAACAGAGTAGTAGAAATTTTTATTTATTTTACAGCAGAGTATATTTAAAGGGTGTATATTTTTCATAAGAGTGTAGAAACAGAGGTGTTATATTTTTCATAACTGAGTAGCAGAGGACTTTTTATTTTAAAGCAGAGCATATTCAGAGGGTATATATTTTTTATAACAGAGTAAAAATTGAGGTTCTATATATTTCATAACAGTGTAGAAATAGAGGGATTATGTATTTTATAACAGTAGAAATAGAGGGTGTATAAATTTAATAACAGTAGAAATTGAGGGTGTATATTTTTTATAACACAGTAGAAGTAGAGGCTTAATATTTTTTATAACAGAGTAGCAGAAAAGTGTTTATTTTAAACAAGAGTATAACTAGAAGTGTATATTTTTAATAAAAGAGGACAAATTGTGGGTGTATAAGTTTCACGACTGAGTGCAAATAGAGGGTGTGCATTTTTTTAACAGAGGAGAAAGAGGGGGTGCATATTTTTTATAACAGCGTGGAAATTGAGGGTGTATATACTTTATAACAGAGTAGAAATAGAGCGTGCACACTTTTAATAACAGTAACAGAAGTGCTTCTATTGATTTTAAAGCAGAGTATATTTAGAGGGTGTATATTTTTCATAACAGAGTAGAAATAGAAGTTTTGTATTGCTTATAACAGAGTAGCAGAAGAGAGTTTATTTTAAAGAATAGTATATTGAAAGGGTATATATTTTTTATAACAGAGTAAAATTTGAGGGTGTATATACTTTATAACAGTGTCAAAAACGAGGGTGTGTAATTTTATAACAGAGTAGAAATTGACGGTTTATATTTCTTATACCAGAGTAGCAGATCAGTGTTTATTTATTTTAAAGCAGAGTATATTAAGAGTGTGTATATTATTCATAACAGGTTACAAAGTGAGGGTGTATATTTTTTATAACAGTAGAAATAGAGAGTGTATGTATTTTATAACAGAGTAGCAGAGATTTATATTTATTATAAAGCAGAGTATATTTAAAGGGTGTATGTTTTTTATAATAGAGTACAAATTGAGTGATTATAATTATAATAAAAGAAGAAATAGAGGGTGCATATTTTTTATAACTGTACAAATTGTGTGTGTATGTTTTTTTATAACAGAGTAGAAGGAAGGGGTTTATATTTTTTATAACAGAGTATCAGAAGTTTGATAATTTATTATAAAGTAGAGTTTATTTAGAGCGTGTGTGTTTTTTAACAGAGTACAAATTGAGGATATATATTTTTTATAACAGAGTAAAAACTGAGGGTGTATAATTTTAATGACAGGGAAGAATTAGTGGCTTTCTATTCTTTAAAACAGAGTATAATAAAATTATTTATTTTAAAGCAGAGTATATTTATAGGGGGTATATTTTTTAGAACAGAGTAAAATATGAGGGTGTATATTTTTAATAACAGAGTAGAAATAGAGGGTGTATATATTTTGTAACAGAGTACAAACTGAGCGGGCATATATTTTCTAACAGTAGAAACATAGTTTTTTTTTTTAACGGAGTACAAATTGAATGTGTATGGTTTCATAGCAGAGTAGAGATAGAGGATTTACATATTTTATAACAGAGTAGCAGAAGAGTGTTTATTTTTTAAAAAGCGGAGCATATTTAGAGGGTGTATATAGTTTATAACAGAGTAGAAACAGAGCATGTATCTTTAATAACACAGTATAATTTCTGAGTGTATATTTTTTATAACAGTAGAATTACAGGTTGTATAAATTTTATAACAGAAAAAATTGAAGTTGTATATTATTTAAAACAACAGAAATGTAAGGTTTGTATGTTTATAACCGAATAGCAGAAGAGTGATTATTTATTTTGACGCAGAGGGTATTTAGTGGGTGAATATTTTTAATAACAGAGTAGAAATAGAGGGTGTATACTTTTTATAACAGACTACAAATATACGGTTTATAATTTTTATAACAGAAGAAATAGATGGTGTATATTTTTTATAACATAGTAGAAATATAGGGTGTGTATTTTTATAACCGTACAAATTAGGGGTGTATATATTTTATAATGAAGTAGAAATACAGGGTGTATATTTTTTATAACAGTGTAGCAGGATAGTGGTTATTTATTTCAAAGCAGAGTATATTTAGAGGGTGTATATTTTTATATAACAGAGTACAAATTTAGGGTGAATATTTTTAAAAATATTAGAAATAGTGTTTTTATATTATTTATAATAGAGTAGCATGAGAGGGCATTTATACATTAAAGCAGAGTATATTTCGAGTGGGTATATGTTTAATAACCAAATAGACATAGAAGGCTTATATATTTTATAACACAGTAGAAATAGATGGTGAACAATTTTTATAACAGAGTAGAAATAGATGGTGTCCATTTTTTATAACAGTGTGTCAGAAGAGTGTTTGTTTATTTTACAGTAGGGGAAATATAGAGGGAGTATAGTTTTCATAGCAGAGTAATAATAGGCGGTGTCTATTTTTTATAATAGAGTACAAATTGATGGTGTATCTATTAATAACAGAGTAGAAATAGACGGTGTATATTTTTTTATAACAGAGTAGCAGAGTTGCATATGTGTGCTTATTTATTTAAAGCAGAGTATATTTAGAGGGTGTATATTTTCTATAAGAGAGTAAAATTTCAGCATGTATATATTCTATAACAGAGAAGAAATAGAGGGTTTATATATTTTATAACAGAGTAGCAGAAGAGAGTTTACTAATTTTAAAGAAGGGTATATACAGAGGGTGCATATTTTGTATAATAGAGTACAAATTGAGCATTTATAATTATTATAACAGAAGAAATAGAGGGTGCATATTTTTATAACCGTACAAATTGTGTGTGTATATTTTATATAACAGAGTAGAAGGAATACGTTTATATTTTTTATAACAGAGTATCAGAAGTTTGATAATTTATTATGAAGTAGAGTTTATTTAGAGCGTGTGTGTTTTTTAACAGAGTACAAATTGACGATATATATTTTTTATAACAGAGTAAAAATGAGGGTGTATAATTTTAATAACAGGGAAGAATTAGTGGTTTTCTATTTTTTAAAACACAGTAGAATAAAGTTTTTTATTTTAAAGCAGAGTATTTATATAGGGGGTATATTTTTTATAACAGAGTAAATTCTGAGGGTGTATATTTCTAATAACGGAGTCGAAATGGAGGGTGTATATTTTTTATAACAGAGTAGAAAGAATTGGTTTATATATTTTATAACAGAGTATCAGAAGTTTGACAATTTTTTATAAAGTAGAGTTTATTTAGAGCGTGTGTATTTTCTGACAGAGTACAAATTGAGGATATATATATTTTATAACAGATTAAAAACTGAGGGTGTATAATTTTAATAACAGGGAAGAATTAGTGGTTTTCTATTCTTTAAAACAGAGTATAATAAAATTATTTATATTAAAGCAGAGTATATTTATAGGGGCTATATTTATTATAACAGAGTAAAATCTGAGGGTGTATATTTTTAATAACACAGTAGAAATGGAGAGTGTATATTTTTTATAACAGAGTACAAATTCAGCGAGCATATATTTTCTAACAGTAGAAACAGAGGTTTTTTATATAATGGAGTACAAATTGAATGTGTATACTTTCATAGCAGAGTAGAGATAGAGGATTTACATATTTTAAAACAGAGTAGCAGAAGAGTGTTTATTTTTTTAAAAGCAGAGCATATTTAGAGGGTGTATATAGTTTATAACAGAGTAGAAACAGAGCATCTATCTTTAATAACTCAGTATAATTTCTGAGTGTATGTATTTTATAACAGAGTAGAAATAGAAGATTTATATATTTATAACAGAGTAATAGAAACGTGTTTATTTTTTTAAAGCATAGAATATTTGGAGTGCGTACATTCATTATAGCAGAGTAAAATATTAGGATGTGTATTTTTAACCAGTGTAGTAGTTCAAAGTTTATATTTTTATAACGGAGAGGCAGAGGAGTAATTTTTCTATGGTAAAGCAGAGTATATTTAGAGGGTTTATATTTTTTATAACAGAGTAGAAAAAGAGGGTGTAAATATTTTATAAGAGAGTACAAATTGTGGGTGTATATTCTTTATAAGAGAGTAGAAATAGAGGATTTGTGTATTTTATACTACAGTAGCAGAAGAGTGTTTGTTTATTTTAAAGCAGAGTATATTTAGAGGGTGTATACTTTTTATAACAGAGTACAAATTGGGGGTGTATTTCTTCTATAACAGTGGAAATGAAGGGCGTATATTTTAAAAGCAGAGTACAAAATGAGGGTGTATGTGTTTTATAACAGAGTAGAATTACAGGTTGTATAATTTTTTATAACAGAGAAAAAATTGAAGGTGTTTATTATTTATGACAACAGAAATGTAAGGTTTGTATGTTTATAACAGAATAGCAGAAGAGTGATTGTTTATTTTGACGCAGAGGGTATTTAGTGGGTGAATATTTTTAATAACAGAGAAGAAATAGAGGGTGTATACTTTTTATAACAGTGTACAAATTTAGGGTTTATAATTTTTATAACAGTAGAAATAGAGGGTGTATATTATTTATAACACAGTAGAAATAGAGGGTGTGTATTTTTATCACCGTACAAATTAGGGGTGTATATATTTTATAATGAAGTAGAAATACAGGTTGTATATTTTTAATATCAGTGTAGCAGGATAGTGGTTATTTATTTCAAAGCAGATTATATTTAGATGGTGTATATTTTTATATAACAGAGTACATATTTAGGGTGTATATTTTTTATAAGATTAGAAATAGAGTTTTAATATTATTTATAATAGTGTAGCTTGAGAGGGATTTTATACCTTAAAGCAGAGTATATTTAGAGTGGGTATATGTTTATTAACCAAGTAGACATAGAAGGCTTATATATTTTATAACACAGTAGAAATAGATGGTGAACAATTTTTATAACAGAGTAGAAATAGATGGTGTCCATTTTTTATAACAGTGTATCTGAAGAGTCTTTGTTTATTTTACAGTAGAGGATATATAGAGGGAGTATAATTTTCATAGCAGAGTAGTAATAGGGGGTGTCTATTTTTTATAATAGAGTACAAATTGATGGTGTATCTATTAATAACAGTATAGAAATAGACGGTGTATATTTTTTTATAACAGAGTAGCAGAGTTGCAGATGTGTGCTTATTTATTTAAAGCAGAGTATATTTAGAGGGTGTATATTTTGAATAACAGTGTAAAATTTCAGGGTGTATATATTCCATAATAGAGAAGAAATAGAGGGTTTATATTATTTATAACAGAGTAGCAGAAGAGAGTTTACTTATTTTAAAGCAGAGTATATAGAGAGGATGTATATTTTTTATAATAGAGTACAATTTGAGGGTTTATAATTATTATAACAGAAGAAATAGAGGGTGTACATTTTTTATAACTGGACAAATTGTGTGTGTATTTTTTTAATAACAGAGAAGAAGGAAGGGGTTTATATATTTTATAACAGAGTATCAGAAGTTAGATAATTTATTATAAACTAGAGTTTATTTAGAGCGTGTGTGCTTTTTAACAGAGTACAAATTGAGGACA
Source organism: Alouatta palliata (assembly GCA_004027835.1). Lineage (NCBI taxonomy): Eukaryota > Metazoa > Chordata > Mammalia > Primates > Atelidae > Alouatta > Alouatta palliata. The sequence continues at coordinate 7,443 of PVKV010035683.1, forward strand.
TATATTTTTTATAACAGAGTAAATACTGAGGGTGTATAATTTTAATAATGGAAGAATTAGTGGTTTTATATTTTTAAAACAGAGTATAATAAAATTATTTAGTTTAAAGCAGAGTATATATATAGGGGTATATTTATTATAACAGAGTAAAATCTGAGTGTGTATGTTTTTAATAACAGAGTAGAAAAGGAGGGTGTATATTTTTTATAACAGAGTACAAATTGAACGGGCATATATTTTCTAACAGTAGAAATAGAGGTTTACTTTTTTTATAACGGAGTACAAATTGAATGTGTATACTTTCACAGCAGAGTAGAGATAGAGGATTTACATATTTGATAACAGAGTAGCAGAAGAGGGTTTATTTTTTTAAAAGCAGGGCATATTTAGAGGGTGTATATAGTTTATAACAGAGTAGAAACAGAGCATGTATCTTTAATAACTCAGTATAATTTCTGAGTGTATGTATTTTATAACAGAGTAGAAATAGAAGTTTTATATATTTATAACAGAGTAATAGAAATGTGTTTATTTTTTAAAGCATAGAATCTTTAGAGTGTGTACATTCATTATCACATAGTAAAATATTAAGATGTATATTTTAACCAGTGTAGTAGTTCAGGGTTTATATTTTTATAACAGAGAGGCAGAGAAGTATATTTTCTATTGTAAAGCAGAGTATATTTAGAGGGTTTCTATTTTTTATAACAGAGTAGAAATGGAGGGTGTAAACATTTTATAAGAGAGTACAAATTGTGGGTGTATATTTTTTATAAGAGAGTAGAAATAGAGGGTTGTGTATTTTATACTACAGTAGCAGAAGGGTGTTTGTTCATTTTAAAGCAGAGTATATTTAGAAGGTGTATAATTTTATAACAGAGTACAAATTGGGGGTGTATTTCTTTTACAACAGTGGAAATGGAGGGTGTATATTTTAATAGCAGAGTACAAAACCAGGGTGTATGTATTTTATAACAGAGTAGAACTACAGGTTGTATAATTTTTATAACAGAGAAAATTTGAAGGTGTATATTATTTATAACAACAGAAATGTGAGGTTTGTATGTTTATAACCGAATAGCAGAAGAGTGATTGTTTATTTTGGCGCAGAGGGTATTTGGTGGGTGAATATTTTTAATAACAGTGTAGAAATAGAGAGTGTAAATTTTTAAAACAGAGTACAAATTTAGGGTTTATAATTTTTATAACAGTAGAAATAGAGGGTGTATATTTTTTATAAAATAGTAGAAATAGAGGGTGTGTATTTTTATCACCGTACCAATTAGGGGTGTATATATTTTATAAGGAGGTAGAAATACAGGGTGTGTATTTTTTATAACAGTGTAGCAGGATAGTGGTTATTTATTTCAAAACAGAGTATATTTAGAGGGTGTATATTTTTATATAACAGAGTACAAATTTAGGGTGTATATTTTTTATAAGAATAGAAATAGTGTTTTTATATTATTTATAATAGAGTAGCATGAGAGGGCTTTTATACATTAAAGCAGAGTATATTTAGAGTGGGTATGTGTTTAATAACCAAGTAGACATAGAAGGCTTATATATTTTATAACACAGTAGAAATAGATGGTGAACAATTTTTATAACAGTAGAAATAGATGGTGTCCATTTTTTATACCAGTGTATCAGAAGAGTGTTTATTTTACAGTAGAGGATATATAGAGTATAGTTTTCATAGCAGAGTAGTAATAGGGGGTGTCTATTTTTTATAATAGAGTACAAATTGATGGTGTATCTATTAAAAACAGAGTAGAAATAGACGGTGTATATTTTTTATAACAGAGTAGCAGAGTTGCAGATGTGTGCTTATTTATTTAAAGCAGAGTATAATGAGAGGGTGTATATTTTGTATAACAGAGTAAAATTTCAGGGTGTATATATTAGATAACAGAGAAGAAATAGAGGGTGTATATTTATTATAACAGAGTAGCCGAAGAGAGTTTACTTATTTTAAAGCAGAGTTTATAGAGAGGGTGTATATTTTTTATAATAGAGTACAAATTGAGGGTTTATAATTATTATAACAAGAAATAGAAGGTGTATATTTTTTATAACTGTACAAATTGTCCGTGTATATTTTTTATAATAGAGTAGAAGGAAGGTGTTTATATTTTTTATAACAGACTATCAGAAGTTTGATAATTTATTATAAAGTAGAGTTTATTTAGAGCGTGTGTGTTTCTTAACAGAGTACAAATTGAGGATATATAATTTTTATAACAGAGTAAAACTGAGGGTGTATACTTTAAATAACGGAAGAATTAGGGGTTTTATATTCTTTAAAACAGAGTAGAATAAAATTATTTATTTTAAAGCAGAGCATATTTATAGGGGGTACATTTATTATAACAGAGTAAAATCTGAGGGTGTATATTTTTAATAACAGAGTAGAAATGGAGGGTGTATATATTTTTTTACAGAGTACAAATTGAGCGGGCGTATATTTTCTAACAGTAGAAATAGAGGTTTTTTTTTTATAACGGAGTACAAATTGAATGTGTATACTATCATAGCAGAGTAGAGATAGAGGGTTTACATGTTTTATAACAGAGTAGCAGAAGAGTGTTTATTTTTTTAAAAGCAGAGCATATTTAGAGGGTGTATATAGTTTATAACAGAGTAGAAACAGAGCATGTATCTTTAATAACTCAGTATTATTTCTGAGTGTATGTATTTTATAACAGAGTAGAAATAGAAGTTTTATATATTTATAACAGAGTGATAGAAACGTGTTTATTTTTTTAAAGTATAGAATATTTGGAGTGCGTACATTCATTATAACAGAGTAAAATATTAGGATGTATATTTTTAACCAGTGTAGTAGTTCAGGGTTTATATTTTTATAACAGAGAGGCAACGGAGTATTTTTTCAATTGTAAAGCAGGGTATATTTAGAGGGTTTATATTTTTTATAACAGAGTAGAAATAGAGGGTGTAAATATTTTATAAGAGAGTACAAATTGTGGGTGTATATTTTTTACAAGAGAGTAGAAATAGAGTGTTTGTGTATTTTATACTACAGTAGCAGAAGAGTGTTTATTTTAAAGCAGAGTATATTTATAGGGTGTATACTTTTTATAAGAGAGTACAAAAAGGGGATGTATTACTTTTATAACAGTGGAAATGGAGGGCGTATATTTTAATAGCAGAGTACAAAATGAGGGTGTATGTATTTTATAACAGAGTCGAATTACAGGTTGTATAATTTTTTATAACAGAATAAATATTGAATTTGTATATTATTTGTAACAAAAACATGTAAGGTTTGTATGTTTATAACATAATAGCAGAAGAGTGATTGTTTATTTTGACACAGAGGGTGTTTAATGGGTGAATCTTTTTAATAACAGAGTAGAAACAGTGTGTGTATACTTTTTATAACCGTGTACAAATTTAGGGTTTATAATTTTTATAACAGTAGAAATAGAGGGTGTATACTTTTCATAACATAGTAGAAATAGAGTTTGTGTATTTTTATCACCGTACAAATTAGGGGTATACATACTTTATAACGAAGTAGAGATATAGGGTGTATATTTATTATAACAGCGTAGCAGGATAGTGGTTATTTATTTCAAGGGAGAGTATATTTAGAGGGTGTATATTTTTATATAACAGAGTACAAATTTAGGGTGTATATTTTTTATAAGATTAGAAATAGAGTTTTTACATTATTTATAATAGAGTAGCATGAGAGGGCTTTTATACATTAAAGCAGAGTATATTTAGAGTGGGTACATGTTTAATAACCAAGTAGACATAGAAGGCTTATATATTTTATAACACAGTAGAAATAGATGGTGAACAATTTTTATAAAAGAGTAGAAATAGATGGTGTCCATTTTTTATAACAGTGAATCAGAAGAGTGTTTGTCTATTTTACAGTAGAGGATATATACAGAGAAAATAGTTTTCATAGCAGAGTAGTAATATGGGGTGTCTATTTTTTATAGTAGAGTAAAAGTTGAGGGTTTATAATTATTATAACAGAAGAAATAGAGGGTGTATATTTTTATAACTGTACAAATTGTGTGTGTATATTTTTCATAACAGAGTAGAAGGAAGGGGTTACTTTTTATAACAGAGTATCAAAAGTTTGACAATTTATTATAAAGTAGAGTTTATTTAGAGCGTGTGTGTTTTTTAACAGAGTACAAATCGAGAATATATATTTTCCATAACAAAGTAAAAACTGAGGGTGTATAATTTTAATAACGGAAGAATTAGTGGTTTTACATTCTTTAAAACAGAGTAGAATAAAATTATTTATTTTAAAGCAGAGTATATTTAGAGGGGGTATATTATAACAGAGTAAAATCGGAGGGTGTATATTTTTTATAACAGAGTACAAATTGAGCGGGCATATATTTTCTAACAATAGAAATAGAGGTTTTTTTTTTATAATGGAGTACAAATTGAATGTCTGTACTTTCATAGCAGAGTAGAGATAGAGGATTTACATATTTTGTAACAGGGTAGCAGAAGAGTGTTTTTTTTTTTAAAAGCAGAGCATATGTAGAGGGTGTATCTAGTTTATAACAAAGTAGAAACAGAGCATGTATCTTTAATAATTCAGAATTTTTTCTGAGTGTATGTATTTTATAACAGAGTAGAAATAGAAGTTATACATATTTATAACAGAGTAATAGAAAGGTGTTTATTTTTTTAAATCATAGAATATTTAGAGTGCGAACATTCATTATAACAGAGTAAAATTTTAGGATGTATATTTTTAACCAGTGTAGTTGTTCAGGGTTTATATTTTCATAACAGAGAGGCAACGGAGTATTTTTTCTATTGTAAAGCAGAGTATATTTAGAGGGTTTATATTTTTTATAAGATAGTAGAAATAGAGGGTGTAAATATTTTATAAGAGGGTACAAATTGTGGGTGGATATTTTTTATAAGAGAGTAGAAATAGAGGGTTTGTGTACTTTATACTACAGTAGCAGAAGAGTGTTTGTTTATTTTAAAGCAGAGTATATTTTGAGGGTGTATACCTTTTATAACAGAGTACAAATTGGGGGTGTATTTCTTTTATAACAGTGGAAATGGAGGGTGTATATTTTAATAGCAGAGGACAAAATGAGGGTGTATGTATTTTATAACAGAGTAGAATTACAGGTTGTACAATTTTTTATAACAGAGAAAAAATTGAAGGTGTATATTATTTATAACAACAGAAATGTAAGGTTTGTATGTTTATAACCGAATAGCAGAAGAGTGATTGTTTATTTTTTCGCAGAGGGTATTTGGTGGGTGAATATTTTTAATAACAGTGTAGAAATAGAGGGTGTAAATTTTTAAAACAGAGTACAAATTTAGGGTTTATAATTTTTATAACAGTAGAAATAGAGGGTGTATATTTTTTATAACATAGTAGAAATAGAGGGAGTGTATTTTTATCACCGTACCAATTAGGGGTGTATATATTTTATAAGGAGGTAGAAATACAGGGTGTATATTTTTTATAACAGTGTAGCAGGATAGTGGTTATTTATTTCAAAACAGAGTATATTTAGAGGGTGTATATTTTTATGTAACAGAGTACAAATTTAGGGTGTATATTTTTTATAAGAATAGAAATAGTGTTTTTATATTATTTATAATAGAGTAGCATGAGAGGGCTTTTATACATTAAAGCAGAGTATATTTAGAGTGGGTATGTGTTTAATAACCAAGTAGACATAGAAGGCTTATATATTTTATAACACAGTAGAAATAGATGGTGAACAATTTTTATAACAGAGTAGAAATAGTTGGTGTCCATTTTTTATAACAGTGTATCAGAAGAGTGTTTGTTTATTTTACAGTAGAGGATATATAGAGAGAGTATAGTTTTCATAGCAGAGTAGTAATAGGGGGTGTCTATTTTTTATAATACAGTACAAACTGATGGTGTATCTATTAATAACAGAGTAGAAATAGACGGTGTATATTTTTTTATAACAGAGTAGCAGAGTTGCAGATGTGTGCTTATTTATTTAAAGCAGAGTATAATTAGAGGGTGTATATTTTGTATAACAGAGTAAAATTTCAGGGTGTATATATTCCATAACAGAGAAGAAATAGAGGGTGTATATTTATTATAACAGAGTAGCCAAAGAGAGTTTACTTATTTTAAAGCAGAGTTTATAGAGAGGGTGTATATTTTTTATAATAGAGTACAAATTGAGGGTTTATAATTATTATAACAGAAGAAATAGAAGGTGTATATTTTTTATAACTGTACAAATTGTCCGCATATATTTTTTATAATAGAGTAGAAGGAAGGTGTTTATATTTTTTATAACAGACTATCAGAAGTTTGATAATTTATTATAAAGTAGAGTTTATTTAGAGCGTGTGTGTTTGTTAACAGAGTACAAATTGAGGATATATAATTTTTATAACAGAGTAAAATTGAGGGTGTATAATTTTAATAACGGAAGAATTAGTGGTTTTATATTCTTTAAAACAGAGTAGAATAAAATTATTTATTTTAAAGCAGAGCATATTTATAGGGGGTGTAATTATTATAACAGAGTAAAATCTGAGGGTGTATATTTTTAATAACAGAGTAGAAATGGAGGGTGTATATTTTTTATAACAGAGTACAAATTGAGCGGACATATATTTTCTAACAGTAGAAATAGAGGTTTTTTT
>PVKV010035684.1:0-16359 GCA_004027835.1 Alouatta palliata
ATATATATATATATATATATATATATATATATATATATATGAACCAGGCAAGGTGGCTCACACCTGTAATCCCAGCACTTTGGGAGGCCGAGGAGGCAGATTACTTGAGCCCAGGAGTTCGAGACCAGCCTGGCCAACATGGTAAAACCCCATCTCTACTAAAAATACAAAAATTAGCCAGGCGTGGTGGCATGCACCTGTAATCCCAGCTACTTGGGAGATGAAGGCAGGAGTATTCCTTGAACCCGGGAGACAGAAGTTGCAGTGAGCTGAGCTCATACCACTATACTCCCGCACTCCAGCCTGGGTGACAAAGTGAGACTCTGTCTCCAGGAAAAAAAAAAAAGGATATATATATCTAAACACTCTTTTTCTGCACCACTTTAATCAATATGGTTATTCTTATAGCAATTATATAAACACATAAGAATTTTGATTAAAACAACAAAAATATAGACTCTTTACACTGCATTGTACAGAGGTAAAAAGTATAGTAAGATACAGGCTGGCTACTGTAACAAAGAGAACCAAAAGGACAGCTATTTATAAATAAGATAAAGAACCCAGGATCCAAGTGATCCAAGAACCCAAGATCCTACTGTATCACTGCTCAGTCTTCCCTGCCAGTATTACTTGCCCACAGGGTTGAAGCTAGCTTACCACCACCATTCCTTCCAAGGCATGAGAAGAAAGGGGCTGTGGAAGGCACACTGCTCTTTTTTAAGGACTTGACCTAGAATATGTATATATCACCTCTACTTATAACCAGTCGACCACAACTTAGCCATAGAGTCACACATAGGTGCATGAAAGGCTGGGAAATGAAGTCTCTACCTCACTCACCATGTGCCCAGCTACAACCAGGGGATTTTTATTACAAAAAGAAGAGAAGAATAATCCTTAGTAGAAATTCATAGTCTCTACTACAGTAAGCAACCGTTAAAAATTTTTTGGATCACAGAGTTTCATTGGTTGTCTATAAAAAGTACTTCAAAGCACTGCCAAATTTAAAAGGGAATTATGCAGCTTTATTTTATAGAAAGACGAGATTTCCAAAATTACTAACTTTCAGTAACAGCAAGATGCCATCAGCAGCAGTTTTTCCTTTTTATTTCTTTCTTCCTTCCTTCCTTTTTTTTTTTTTTTTTTTTGAGACAGGGTCTTGGTCTGTCATCCAGGCTACAGTGCAACAGCACTATCACCCATCACTGCAGCCTGGACCTCCTGGGATCAAGTGATTTTCCTACCTCAGCCTGCAGAGTAGCTGGGACCACAGGAACACACAACCACACCCAGCTACTTTTTTTTTTTTTTTTTTTTTTTTTTTCATAAAGACAGGGTTTCCCTGTGTTGCCCAAGTTGATCTGGAACTCCTGGGCTCAAGAGATCTTCTCATCTTGGCCTCCCAAAGTGCTGGGATTACAAGCCTGAGCCATCACACCTGGCAGAGGAGCAAACATTTTAAACAAATAAATCAGCTGGGTGTGGTGGCTCACGCCTATAATCCCAGCACTTTGGGAGGCCAAGACGGGAGGATCACCTAGGGTTGGGAGTTCGAGACTAGCCTCAACTCCTCACCTCAGGTGATCTGCCCTCCTTGGCCTCCCAAAGACATGGAGAAACCCCTAAAAATACAAAATTAGCTGGGCGTGGTGGTATATGCCTGTAATCCCAACTGTTCAGGAGGCTGAGGCAGGAGAATTGCTTGAACCCAGGAGGTGGAGGTTGTGGTGAGCCAAGATCACACCATTGCACTCTAGCCTGGGCAACAGAGCAAAATTTTGTCTAAAAAAAAAAAAAAAAATCAAACAAATAAAGGTGATATTTGAAAGTAACTGCCCTTTTAAATTTGTGGAACAAAAAGAGCATTTTAAATATATGAATTTGAATATATTTCTACTAATATGTGATTGTGTTCCTCCCCAAGAATATAGGTTTATTATCTAAAAAAGCTCTAATTTTGCAGATTTTAAAATTTGAAAATAGAGTTTTCTAGCATGTTTTAAAGCCAAACAAATGAAGAACTTTAGTGAGTTCTGTAATTATTTGTTAAAAGTAGAAATATCAACACATTCAGATTAGTTTATAAGAAAACCAACTGACACCAAGAAAGATAAAAATTTGCTAGTAAATTTTATTTTTAAATAACTTTGCATAATCAATGGATAAACTTGAAAAACAAATATCGTGATTAGTAAGGGCAGTTATCAATGTATTTCGTTCATTTGAATCTTTTTTAAGATAGCAATGACTAAAACCAAATATCAAAATAAACTGACCTGAAAACCAGACATTGGGAGAGATCGAAGACAGCTGATTAGCAGCAGTTCAGGATTGTAGCTCCCACTGAAAGCACAGAGAGTGAGTGGACGCCACATTTTCAGATGAATTTCTGTTGCCCACGGACCAGGAGATTGCCGGCAGAGGAGCCCCACGGGTCACCAGCGCGACTCTTTTGGCCGGCGCGGCAATTCTCAGTCCAGAGTATACGGGACTGAGTGCCCTTTTAGTTGGCGTTTGGAGCTCCGGGAAGGCAGAGTCTCCCATTCAGCTGATTGAAAAGCGGACTGAAGCGGGGAACCAGACCTAGATTCCCGGGCAGAAAAGCGCCACGAGTCTCAACGCCGCCGGCGTAGTGGGTCGCCGCAGGGGAAGGCTGGTCCCCCCTTCCACAAAAAAAAGAAACAGCAGTTGGAACTGCTGAGGATTGACAGTTTCACAGCAAGTACAGCTGAACCCAGGAAGGTCCAGCTCAGTGGGGGAGAGGCGTCCGCCAAAGGAAAACTAAGAAACAGAAAAAACTTTACCACCAACAAGCTGGACGTCCACTCAGAGACCTAATCTGAAAGTCAGCAATTACACAGACGACAGGTGGATAAATCCACAAAGATGGGAAGAAACCAGAGCAAAAAGGCTGAAAACACCCGAAATCAGAATGCCTTTCCTCCTACAGAGGATTGCAGTTCCTCATCACCAATTGAACAAGGCCTCATTGAGAATAAATGTGAGGAATCACCAGAATCAGGCTTCAGAAAGTGGATAATGAGAAACTTCTGTGAGCTAAAAGAACATGTTCTAGCCCAATGCAAGGAAACTAAGAACCTTGAAAAAAGGTTTGATGAAATGTTAACGAGAATGCACAATTTAGAAAGGAATATAAGTGAATGAATGGAGCTGAGAAACACAATACGAGAACTGCGCGAGGTATGCACAAGTTTTAACAGTCGAATTGATCAAGCAGAAGAAAGGATTTCAGAGGTCGAAGACCAACTTAACGAAATAAAATGAGAAGACAAGATTAGAGAAAAAAGGATAAAAAGGAATGAGCAAAGTCTCCAAGAAATATGGGACTATGTGAAAAGACCTAATCTACGTTTGATAGGTGTACCTGAATGTGACGAAGAGAATGAATCCAAGCTGGAAAATATTTTTCAGGATATTATCCAGGAAAACTTTCCCAACCTAGCAAGGCAGGACAATACTCAACTCCAGGTAATACAGAGAACACCACAAAGATATTCCACAAAAAGAGCAACCCCAAGGCACATAATCATTAGATTCATCAGGGTTGAAACGAAGGAGAAAATACTAGGGGCTGCCAGAGAGAAAGGTCAGGTTACCCCCAAGGGGAAGCCTATCAGACTCACAGCACATCTCTCAGCAGAAACCCTACAAGCCAGAAGAGAGTGGGGGCCAATATTCAACATCCTTAAAGAAAAGAACTTTCAACCCAGAATTTCATATCCAGCCAAACTAAGTTTCGTAAGTGAAGGAAAAATAAAATTTTTTACAAACAAGCAAGTACTCAGAGATTTCATTACCACCAGGCCTGCTTTACAAGAGCTTCTGAAAGAAGCACTATATACAGAAAGGAACAACCAGTATCAGCCATTCCAAAAAACCCATCAGTAAGGTGTATCCAGACCCATCTCACATGCAAAGATATCCAGAGACTCAAAACAAAGGGATGGAGGAAGATTTGCCAACCAAATGGAGAGCCAAAAAAAAGCAGGAGTTGCAATTCTCGTCTCTGATGAAATAGACTTTAAAGTAACAGAAACCAAAAGAGACAAGAAGGACATTGTATAATGGCAGAGGAATCAATGTAACGGGAAGAGCTAACGATCCGAAGTCTATGCGCACCTAATACAGGAGCACCCAGATACATAGGGCAACTTCTTGGTGACTTACAAAGAGACTTGGACTCCCAGACAATAATAGTGGGAGACTTTAACACTACATTGTCAATATTAGACAGATCAATGAGACAGAAGGTTAACAAGGATACCCAGGACTTGAACTTAGACCTCGAACAAGTAAACTTAATAAACATTTACAGAACTCTCTACTCCAAATCCACAAAACATACATTTTCTTCAGTAACACATTACATCTATTCTAAAAGTGACCACATGGTTGGAAGTAAATCATTCCCCAGCAATTGCATAGCATTTCATAGGTTTAAATGAAATATTGGTTGGCTGTTTGTTTGTTATTTTCCTCCCTTATTCTTTCCTGTCTCCATTGTATAACACAATTATTAGTATAAAAGAAGATTTCAGTACCCATTTTTAGACTGCATTCTAGCCTGGGCAATAGAGCAAGATTCCCGTTCTCTCTCCCTCTTTTTCTTCTTCTTTCTCCCTTTCTTTCATTCTCTTTTTTTTTTTCCTTCTTTCTCTTTCTCTCTTTTTTCTTTTCTTTTTCTTGCTTTCTAAAAAAAACAATAATAATTAAACCTAACCATTGAGTTTGTTTCATGTTAGAAAGAGACATTATCCATGCATAGCTCAGTACATGAGACATAATAGACATTCTATACATTTTAATGGTCATAAAATAACAATAGCATTTCATGGATGAACGAAATTAGTATTGACAATTATATCTGAAAGAGCAAATCAATAAGCAAAAATGAAATAATAGCTCAAAACAGTGATTAATACTTCATCAATAACTACAAGTTATGGGGAAAAAAAACAGACATTGAATTACTAAATCACAGTGTTAAACAAATGTCTTTGTAAAATAATGAAGCATGTTTAACTACATTTTTCTTATGTTGAAATTTGTTTTACATAATATTTCAGAATAGGTATATGTATATAATTGATATATATATACATATACATATTTGAGTGTGCAGAATTAAATTTATTTTACTGGTGGGTGTGCAATCAAAACTGTGAAGACCATTGGCAGAAAAAAAATCCTTTTGTTATTACGTATATTTATCTTCAACATATAAAAGAGGAAGAAAAATCTAATGGACTATAATAAAAAACGGATAGGAGAAAGATCTAACCTGAAAAAAGGTTCTAGGCACAAAGACTTTGGACACACAGCCACCATCAAATGTTACCCACATAGCACCGAATTATTACTATATGGCTGTTCATTATGAAAGTATTTCCTTAAATAAATACATACATATATGTACATATGTATCCTTTCTCCATATATATAGATATCTCCCATTAAAATATATATGTAAGTTCCCATTCCCATTAACTATTAAAATCTCTGTTTTTCCATGCACTGATTCAGTTAGCACTCTCATTTCCAGAAGCATATTCCTTATGTTAAAAAGGGCTGTGTGTGTACTGTTAAGTTCTATCTAACCTACAACAGGTCATTCCTATATTTTTCAAATTATTCTAAGAAATAGAAAAAGATTTTTTAAAAATGCTCATCAGGCCAGCTGTGGAGCTGCAGCGCCCTTCACGCCCTCCTCACCTTCCCTACATCATGGTCCAGTTCCTGCCTTGATTTACTTTCGGCAATGTGGTTGGAATGTATCTAGCTCAGACCTATGGCATATACCATACCACACCTGGCTAAAAACTTGAAATTAAAAAGGACTTGTATGCCAAGAAGGTTGAAGCCTAGTTCATGAGGCACTGCCTTATAGATATACTGATTCGAGATACACCGATTCTGCTGCTCTTGAGGGCCTCTGTTAGCATCTGAACCAAAAGCTTTTGTTTTCATCTCTAGCCTCAGTGACTTTCTTCTTTGCTAAACCCTCTTTTATTTGCCTTAGAGGAAGCAAAATGGGGCCCCAATTTGAGAACTACCCTCCATTTTCAATATCCTCACCTCCTCCATATTCTCCTTCCAGCTGCATAAGGGGTTCAAAGACTGGAATTATGGTGTTAGATCAGTAAATATGACTTTTAATAAGTAGTTTCTTCTTTATTGTTTGGGATTTCTACTACCTTTTGTTGAAAGAAAAATGGATGAATTTTGTACAGCTGGTCAGATACAAATAATGCTAATTTTATAGTTTAGCAATTATAATGGGTGCTTGTTAAACATTTACTAAATTTTATTGTTTCAAAGTAATTAAAATTAATATCCAGAAGCCAAAAACAATTATAGATTCATGTTAAGATGCTAGCACAACCTAAAAACAAAACTTGATGAATTCAAGGAAAGAAACTATACATCAATCTAACATATGTTTTAAAGTCCTAAATAAAATCTTGCCAAAACTATCACAGTAAGTTAAAATAATAATATTCCAAGACTAAATAAAGTCTATTCCAAGAAACCAAGACTGATTCAATAGGGAACTCATTACTGTAATTCATTACAGTTATAAATTAAAGGAGAAATAATTGTATCAATAGGTACATCAAAAATTCCTTTAAATTTTTAAAATTCAATTAAATTCAGGAGAAAGTATTGATTTTAAAATTGAGTAAAATAAGAACAGAAGGAAACTGCCTGAATATTAAAAAGATAATCTATCAGGAAGTTCTTATTTGAGACTTGTTGATTTTTTTTTTCCTTAGCTTTTCTGATCACTGGCAGAGACAGTGATCAGAAAATACATTTTTGGGAATTCTTGATTTTTTTCCTAGATTAGATGGAGACAGTAGATGCTGGTAAACTGGCTCTCTGGAAAAAAAAATTCCTGCTGTAGGGTGTTTTAGAGTTCTCCAGAGAAACAAAGCAGATAAGGACCTGGGTCAGGCAATCTAGAGGCTGGCTAATCCAAATCTACAGGATGAGCCAGTGGTTCAGGAGATACAAGTAGAGCCAATGTTTTAGTCCACAGGCCATTGGGCAGGAAGATCCAATGTTCCAGTTGAGGTCTGAAGGCACCAAGTATAAAATTCTCTCTTACTCAGGGGAAGGTCAGTCTTTTTATTTTATTAAGGCCTTCATCAGATTGGATAAGATCCGCCCACATTATGGAAGGCAATCTCCTTTACTCAAGTCCACCAATTTAAATGTTAATCTCGTCCCAAAACACCCTCCCTATGCCCAGGCGCAGTGGCTTATGCCTATAATCCCAACACTTTGGGAGGCAAGGTGGAGGATCACTTGAGGTCAGGAGTTCAGAGACCAGCCTGGCCTGCATGGCAAAACCCCATCTCTACTAAAGATACAAAAATTAGCAGGGTGTGGTAGTACATGCCCATAGTCCCAACTACTTGGGAGGCTGAGGCAATTGAATCGCTGGAGCCTGAGAGGTGGAGGCTGAAGTGAGCCGAGATCACGCCATCGTACTCCAGCCTGGGCGACAGCACCCCATGGCCCAGCCAAGCTGACACATAAAATTAACTATCACATAGTGCTTGCCAAGATTCAAAATTTATGGTATAAACACTCCCCACTGTGGCCATGGTATCACTGAATGCAGAGTTGGAATGATAAGCATGTAACTGGCTACCCCTAGCTGATATAGCTCCCTATTAGACAGCTCTCCCAAGAGAACCAGTTATATGCATATCTGTCCCCAACTCCAGCTCACCAATGGATGGAGACTGATATTACATATTTTTAAATATTTACATTTATGCTTATCTGTATGTATATATACATACACACAGAGTTCAGCTTTTCTGCGTTGAAAGATAGCCTGAGGACAGTTTTAATATGCTTAAACAAGAAAATCTGAGAGCATGGTATCTTGCTGATACAAGCAATTATATTGGTTTCTTCTTAGCTTTGGTCATCTTAAATTTCTACTAATATTCTCTTGTGGTGAAGAAAATTTTACTAAGGCAATAAATTAAAACATATACAGAGAGCTAGTCTTTTCTGGTACTGAAAACATACAAAGTCATTGTTTCTAATTTTTATCATTTCTAATTTCTTCTTTCAAAAGAAGTCCATACTTCTTATGATTAAGTTAAAATAAGTGAAATATATGTTTGAATAAGTGACTCTCCATTCAGGGTGCAGGAGAGAGCTCTCATTTCACCTTATCTTATGTACCCTAAAATGTTCCTAGGTAACTTCTCATTCACAGTAAAAATTCAAAATAGGCTTAAATGAGAAGCCACTTTCCTGTGCTATGGAAATGGCCTTAATCCAGTTTACCCCTTTTATATTAGAATACCTGTAACAAAAAACTGAAAACTACATTACCAACAGCATAGTAGGAAAGAGATGGGGAAGAGGGGAACACCGAGTTCTATATGTGGTCATTTGAGTTTAAAGAAAAATCCATATTACAAATGCTTGCTTTAAAAAAAGTATTTATTTAATTTAATAAGATAGGAGGAAGAGGATCAGGACATTCCATCTCATGCCAAATTTTGATGGAATTGGCTAACACAACATTAGTGTTGTTTTTTTTTTTCATGGAGATTAAAAGTCATCTATTTGAATACCTCTATGGTCTGCCCATTTAAAAAGCTTTCCTAGCATAATAATGCTAGGCCAATCAATTATTTTTAAAAAACATACAGTCAAACTAACATTAATAGGGAGTATATGACTTTTCTCACCTAGACCCTCTGGAGATTTGCAAAGCCAGTAGTCAGTAGTTAACAAACCCTCTGCCCCTGGCTGAGATGGCAGAAACAGGGAAAAGAGATAGCCACCCATATTGACTTACAGGTAAAAATTGGCCTTCCTGTATCTCTACATTTTAAGTAGGAAAAGAATCACAATGTTTATATAGTTCAGAATAATTTTGGTGGCTAAAGCAGTTCCAAAGAATTCTAAATTTCTCTTTGTCTTCCAAACACAGCTTGCCAATTAAAATTTTTCCAGCAGCTTAAGATGGGAAAACAGTCGAGCTAAACATAATCCCAAGCTCTCTTTATATTTATACTTTCCAAGTGGAAGCATCATGGAAATAGGCTTTATTTCCCTCAACCCCTTCAACTTAATCCTCTGCTTTCAGGTCATCTTATCTCCCAATGAATCTATTTTTAGCATCCTTTATTAATCCCTTTGATTCCCTTATCTCTACTATCATCATTTCCTAAAGCAGGACATAATTTCCTGATGCAGGAAGAATAAACCCAAATTTCCTGACCCTAAAGCTGAATTAGTATAAAGCTACCAGAGGATTTTAGACTTTCATAGCCTTGACAACCATCTTTCTGACTTATTCTGATGCATGTCTTTTGAGTAAGCAGATTTAGAAAGTGTGTTGCCAGAAAAGCATCCACAATGTGAACATAAATCAAATATAAATTAAGTTCACTCTGAATGAAAACACTATGTTTATTTTTCATACAGTATGGTTGGATTAAAAAAAAAAAAACTTTTTAGCATCTGGAACACGCCTGGAGCATGGTACTACAGTTCCTACAGAGTCCATTTATCCATTTGCCACTCATCTTTCTTTCTCTCCACTTTTTGTTGGGTCTCATTTATTCAATCATTCAACTAATACATTTTGAAACCTACGAAGTATACAGCAGTGAACTAAGCATTGGAAACAAAAGAGAATAAACATGCAATTCACCCTCAGTAGCAACCAGCCTGGTGAAGGAGACAGGCTTAGAAGTAAATAATGTAATTATGGTAACGTGATGGAAGTAAGCTCAGGAGACAGGGGAAACTGAGGAGGTGGTCAGTTCGTGAGGGGAAGGAGGAACCACTGTGTGAGGGAAGCCAAGGCCATCGCTTCAAAAACCAGTGAGGATTCAACAGGGACAAAGTCAAGGAAAGACCTGCTGGCCAGAGAGAGGAGAATGCATGAAGGTACTGAAAATAAATGAGGAGCTAGGCAGCTAGTGATGAGTTCACAGTAACAAAGTGTTATTCCACCTTTTCCTTTACTCACACTAAAGGTAGTTAGCTGGTGACCCTCTTTTTTTTAAGAGGAAGACTGGAGGCTTCCTAAGGTTCCCAAGTGTAGAGTTTATGAAATCTAAGTCAATGGGAGGATATGCTCTCCTCAAGCTGGTGTGCTTATGCTTCACCTCAGGAATACATGTACTTGAAGAAATTAGAAGGCAGAAGGGACACAAAGCATACAGTACCAGGACCCAAGATTCTGCCAAGAGCATATTCATAATTCTTCTCTGAAAATGGAAATATTTATTTACAGAGTTATACCTCCATAAACAGTATCAGTAGGTAACTTCAGCAGAGACTGGCAACAGAATAGGAGAGAAAAGAGGGAGAATTAATTAGACACATATGTACAATAATTAAAGGATAAAAAGGGCACCAGAGACATGCTGCCTATTTCACAGTTTGGTCTGAACTAATGCTGGTAGCCACAAAAGCTTTTTTGAACTAGCCCAGCTGATGCAGAACATGCGAACATCATTTTATCTGTTAGTTATTTCTGGATTCATTTAATGAAATAGGTTTCCCATTACATTATACCAAACTAGTACCAGTCCCACAGTCTCATATAAAGCAATCTTAAAAAATACAAACAAGACAAAACAACAAAAGCCTAAAAATGTTATATGTCAAATGCTATTTGAACTGTTCCAGAGATTAGCAAAAATATGGAAAATCCAAAGGTTTTATAAAGCAAATAAAACACTGAAATAGAAACCTGACATGGATTTCCCCAAAAAAAGAAAAATTAAGACCAATCTCAGGTATAAATATTAATACAAAAATCCTAATTACAATATGAGCAAGTAGAATCCGTAGCACATTAAAAGAACACAATATAATGGAGGGAGATTTGTTACAGAAATTCTAGAAGTGTCTAGGATTAGAAAAGTTCCTATTATATTTCATAGGTCTAAAAAGAAAAACCATACAATCACCCCCTTTGACACAGAAAAACATTAGAAAAAAATGAGCAAATGATCTTGATAAAAATGTTCAATAAAATAGGAATGTATGAGTCATTCAGGATTGGGTCCTTTCAGGAAAACAGAAAGCACATCAGATATTTCAACAGAGGGGATTTAATAAAGGGAATTGTTTCAACCGGTATTAGAGAACTAGAACAGCAAAACTAGGACACTGAGGAACCTACAGACAATAAATGCAAGGAAGCAGCTGCCACCTCTAGTTCCCTTTTTGAAAGGGAAGAGATTCGGTTACAAGATCATGGGAGCTCAAAGGAAGGGCCCCCACAAAGCTGAGGCTCAGACCTGTGAGGAGGGGACACTGCTCAGCTGCTATTAGTTTTTTAGGAGCTCACAGGAGGGAAGTGCCTCTAAGCTGGGCCTCATACCTCTGAGGTGAGGACACTGCCTAGCTGCTGCTTGTACCTACAAGGTGGAGTGATGAGGCTGGCTCTGGTAATCTAGAAAAACACATACATAGAGCTGAGAGGTGAGATACTCCTACGGGGGCACCTCTGACAGGAAGAGCAAGGGAGACAGGAAGTGCTTCTCCCTCCTTCCCCTTTCCAAGCTCCCTCTAGTACCCCCTACAGACAGAGCACACCAGAGAATGCTGTCAAAGGAGTCTGGGAACCATAGCCTGCAGAGTTCCAGCCCCAACACCAGAGAGTATAGAATAGAAGGGGGAGGTGAAGCCGGAAGACCAAAACTAAATGACCAGCACAGATTTATCTCAAGCCAAACGCCCACTTAACGCTAATTAAGGAAACACCAGAGACATTCCCAGTAAAGTCAGGAACAAGAAAAAGGTACTCACTCTTATTTCTATTATTTAACATTTTGCTGGATGTCCTAGCCAACACAATTATACAAGAGAAATAAATAAAAAGTAAAAGTTGGAAAGGGGGATATATAATAATCATTTGCAGATGATATGTTAGTATACTTGGAAAACCCAAGAGATTCTACTACGCTTCACATATAGAAACTACAAACAGAAGACATAATGAAAAAAAAGACCCGTTTTAATCACAACCAAATAAGTACTAGATATAACCTTTACAAGAAATGTGCAAGAAATACACACACACACAAAAACTACCAAAAAAGAAAAGTTGAACTAACAGAAAAGTATACCTACTGATAGGAAAACTCAAAATCATAAATATTTATTTATAAATAATAAACATTTATCCTGTTTCACATTTACCATGTTCAATAAAAATACTGATTTTTTTTCCTTTGTATTAGACAACCCAATTTGAACATTCACATAGGAATAAAAAGAATACAACTAAAAGAGTATACCAATAAGGGAGGACTAGAACATATTATGAAGCCTCAATAATCAGAATAAACCATTATAAACGGCCATGTGACAATATTTACCAAAACTGAAATATGTAAACATTTGATTTCATAATTCTCCTTCTGGGAATTCATCCCACAGATAACATTTGCACACATGTAGAAGGCTAAGGTTTTACATTTTAGCATTGATAGTAATAATGAAAGATTAGAAAAATCCCAAATACATTAATAGGCAGGTGGTCAGCTTAATTATGTTCATACATCCAATGGAATACTATGTACCTATAAAATGAAGTAGAACATTCTCCAGGGAAAGCTCTTCAAGATACATTAAGTGAATATAACAAGATGCAAAATAATGTATACGATATACTACTGTCCATATAAAAAGGGGAAAATAAAATATGTTTTTATTTCCTTGTGCATGGAAAAATAAATAATGAAAAAATTTACAAGAAACTAAGAATAGTCATTACTTAGGAGATTTCTTGTTCCAGAAATGAAAAACAAGAATAAAATAAAGAATTCTCACTGATAGACTTTTATATGCTTTGATTTTTGAATCATGTAAATGTTTTACCTTTTCAAAAATCAAATAAAAACAGTAACAACAAAGGCTGCCACACTAAATTTTTAATCCCCTAATTTACCCTTTCATTCTACATAAAACATACATAAAATGTTAATAAATCCAATTTACCTTTAATTCTATATAAAACGCATAGAAAACTCTCAGGTAAATGCAGGCACAGCCAAAGAAGAGAAAAAAACCATCAGGAGAAGAAGAGAAGAAAAGAAGCATCAACACTAAATTCAATGAATGATTCAGTTCTTATCTGATCACCCATCACTGTAAGATAAAGGAATTGAAAAGAGGACTCCTCAAAGGTAGAGACAAGTCTTACTCAACTTGATTGTATTCCACTTAAGTTTCTGACAGAAGCTCCTCTCAGTTGGGTTAATAAGACCAGGCCCTTCAGAACTAATGGCCCAAAGTGAGCTGGCCTCCAGGATCTGGTAGTTGTGTATGGGTAAGGACACCAACAGGTAAGGCAGGTAATGATGGTTTGCAGGCCTCTGGCCTCATCTTACAGTTCTCAGTGCCTAGCCCACCGGCCTATGCCATATTTTGTTTTTTTATGGCCCTAACTGGGATCTACTAAAGTAATTGCAGCAAAGCTATTACCTGGATTCAAGCTGTTGAAAAGATCAAAGACAAGAATTAATATAACATCTAAGAAAGGACAGCCTGAAGGAAACCCAGGCATTTTTCCTCACCTTTTACCAGTAGCCTGTCTTATGCATAAAATGTCTTTTTAAAAACACACAAAAAAGGCTGGGCGAGGTGGCTCATGCCTATAATCCCAGCACTTTGGGAGACCAAGGCAGGTGGATCATGAGATTGAGACTATCCTGGCTAATATGGTGAAACCCTGTCTCTACTAAAAATACAAAAATTAGCTGGGCATGGTGGCGGATGCCTGTAGCCCTAGCTACTCAGGAGGCTGAGGCAGGAGAATCGCTTGAACCCGGGAGGCAGAGGTTGCAGCGAGCTGAGATCACGCCACTGCACTCCAGCCTGGGCAACAGAGCGAGACTCCGTCTCAAAAATAACAAAAAACAAATAAACAAAACACACACACACACACACACACACACACACAAAACAATGAAATGTACAGGAATCTCATGAGAAACTGGATGTCAGGGCCCAGAAACTAAAATATAAGATTAAAAATCTTTAGTTTTATCTTCCTTTTTGTATATAATATTCAATAATAGAGTTCCAGAATTCCATACAGTTCCTTGCTTTTCCTTGTTTTCCTACCAATGAAACAGATTCTAGATGAGCTTAAATTCAGAAAGTATCCACTTGAAGCTAAGAATTTCCTCTTTCTGGCTCACCTGATTTTTTATATCTTTATGTGAAGTGAATTGCTCTATGAGACCTAATTTCCCATTACCAGCATTAGCAGTAATTTTTCTAGTGTTCATTCATTTGTATAAGATATAAAAAAGCAATAAAATACTCAAATGATTGCACAAATGCTGCTGTACAAAGACAGCAATGTTGCTGAAACTGGTTATAGGCAGGCAGCTCCCAGAATATTCCTTTGTCATGAATGCATGACATAATCCAAATCCCTTGCATGAAAACATGTTTAGGATGGCATTAATATACTATGTGAAAGAGAAGTTATACACACAGTTAGAAATTTGAACACCAAATCAATCACTTATATTGTGGAATTCAAAATCCAAACACTTCATGCTGCCTCACTGTCATTTATAGCCTGGCATAAAATAGGTTGAAGTGATAATCCCCTAATTACATCTAGCTGCTTTTCTCAGTATAGAAATGGTATTTTGATTGGAGTTGAGGGTAGAAGTTCGGGAAAGAAAGGCAAAGGGTATTTGGGAAGCTCAGGGGCTGATATGGTTTGGCTCTGAGTCCCCACCCAAATCTCATCTTGAATTGTACTCCCATAATTCCCAGGTGTTGTGAAAGGGACCCAGTGAGAGAGAATTTGACTCATGGGGGTGGTTTCTCCCAGACCGTTCTCCTAGTAGTAAGTCTCACTAGATCTGATGGTTTTATCAGGGGTTTCTGCTTTTGCATTGTCCTCATTTTTCTCTTGCTGCCACCATGTAAGGAGTGCCTTTCACCTCCCATCATGATTCTGAGGCCTCCCCAGCCATGGGAACTGTAAGTCCAATTAAATCTCTTCTTCTTCCCAGTCTTCAGTATGTGTTTATCAGCAGTGTGAAAACGGACTAATACAGTAAATTGGTACCAGTACAGTGGGGCATTGCTGAAAAGATAGCTGACAATGTGGAAGTGACTTTGGAACTGGGTAACAGGCAGAGGTTGGAACAGTTTGGAGGGCTCAGAAGAAGACAGGAAAATGTGGAAAAGTTTAGAACTTCCTAGAGACCTCCTGAATAGCTTTGACCAAAAGCTTGATACCAATATGGACAATAAGGTCCAGGCTGAGGTGGTCTCAGATGGAGATGAGGAACTTGTTGGGAACCAAAGCAAAGGTGACCCTTGTTATGATTCAGCAAAGAGACTGGCAGCATTTTGCCCCTGCTCTAGAACTTGAGAGAGTTGATTTAGGGTATCTGGCCCAAGAAATTTCTAAGCAGCAAAGCATTCAAGAGATAATCTCGGCGTTGTTAAAGGCATTCAGTTTTATAAGGGAAGAAGAGCATAAAAGTTTAGAAAATGTGCAGGCTGACAATGTGATAATAAAGAAAAACCCATTTTCTGAGGGGAAATTCAAGCTACTGCAAAAATTTGTTAATCACCAAGACAATGGAAAAAACGTCTCTAGGGTATGTCACAGGTCTTCACGGCAGCCCCGCCCCTCACAGGCCTGGAAGCCTAGGAGAAAATGGTTTCACATGCTGTATGCAGCCTAGGGACCTGGTGCCCTAACATCCCAGGTGCTCCAGCTGAAAGGGGCCAACACAGAGCTCAGGCTGTGGCTTCAGAGGGTGCAAACTCCAAGCTTTGGCAGCTTTCACATGGTACTGAGCCTGCAAGTGCACAGAAGTTGAGAATTGGGGTTGGGGAACCATCACCTAGATTTCAGAAGATGTATGGAAATGCCTTGATGCCAGGCAGAAGTTTGCTGCATGGAAAACCTCTGCTAGGGCAGTGAAGAAGGGAAATGTGGGGTTGGAACCCCAACAAAGAGTCCCTACTGGGGCACCATCTAGTGAAGCTGTGAGAAGAGGGCCACCGACCTCCAGACTCCATAATGGTAGATACCGACCTCGAGTTTCGCTCTTGTTACCCAGGCTGGAGTGCAATGGCGCAATCTCGGCTCACCACAACCTCCGCCTCCTGGGTTCAAGCAATTCTCCTGCCTCAGCCTCCCGAGTAGCTGGGACTACAGGCACATGCCACCATGCCCAGCTAATTTTTGTATTTTTAGTAGAGACGGAGTTTCACCATGTTGACCAGGATGGTCTCGATCTCTTGACCTCGTGATCCACCCGCCTCGGCCTCCCAAAGTGCTGGGATTACAGG
>PVKV010035685.1:0-16358 GCA_004027835.1 Alouatta palliata
AAAAAAAAAAAAAAAAAAAAAAAAAAAAGTAGAAAAATAGCATTGTACGAATAATAAAAATAAGTTTCACTGTTTCAAAGACCGAGGCAGCTGACCCAGCATCCCAGAACTTGCTACAGATACTTCCTGCTACAGTGTAAAGACCACAGAAGACTCAATAGAATATTAAACCGATTTTTTGAAATCAAATGTGATGAAAGTACATTTCAATTAGGAAAGAATGAGGAGAGAAAATGACAAAGAAGAAAATGTGTGCAGAGTATCAGCCTCTCTAATCTCCAAAAACACAGCCCCTCTTTGGGGCTGAGCTCATATTGTCTAATCACAGAAATCACAGAGCAAGGATGAGAGAGACTCCAGAGGAAGCAGGGATCTGACAAACTTCCCAGATAACCTTGTCAGCCTGGACACAAGAATTGGGCTGGGCTTTGAAAGCGAAAGGAAACCTGCCTGGCAAACAAGCTGAAACTACAGAAAAGTTTAATTAGAGCCAGTGGGGGGATATTAAAAGTGGGGAATAATTAAGGCAGCAAGAAAAAAAGAGAATGAAACCAGATGATTAAAGGAAGGCTCCAGAGGCTCCTGTATAGCATTCTGACAACTATTAAAAACAAATTTGATGTTTTGCCTAATTCTAGTTTAAATTTTTGGTTTGCAGTGTGTGTCTGTGCGTATGTGTGTTTATGTATGTGTGTGGGTTATCCTCTATTATCTGGTTTTTATTTTTTTTTTCCCCTTGGCTACAGCTGGGTAGGAATGAAATAGTGCCACAATCCAAACTGGATTTTAATGAGGACAGCTCAGTGCCTGCCAAGTCCTTGGGCGTGAAGTTGGGGAGCTGGGCCTACTGGTCCTTAAGGGTTCCCTGCTCTGGATCTGAAAACCCCTCTGTTGAAAACTTGGCAGCTCTTCCAAAGTCTCTTTTCCCTCTGCCAAGCAGATGAAAGCAGCGTCTGGCTCTGTACATGAAATATTGAAATTTGCCACGACTGTCAAAGGCCCGAGCAAGGAGCACTTTTTTCCCTGATATAGATAGTTTCCAATCCAACCCAGGGACCCTCAGCTGTTGTCACCTTTCCTGAAAGATAGCAACTTTTTTATTCTTCATAAATGGCAAAGATGCCACTTTCTACATTTAGCTTGGTAAAGACCCAAAAAGAAAACTTTGCTTTAAGAAGTCATCCTTATGAAGGGCACTGTTGCTTGCTGATGTGTCTAAAGACAAAAGCTTATGTGGGAGAGTATTAGGCAGTAAGGCTAAAGTTTTAAAAATGAGTCAGACTCTACACTTTCTGTATATGAATATAAGAAATGGTTTCAATTTTCTATGGAAATGTTATGGGGGAAGCCACAAAGTTGTCTAGGCAGAACTGTAACACAAATTAATTTTTTAAAAAAAATTTGCATGAGAAAAATGATACTTGCAGGGTATGAGACAGAAAGATTTGAGACGTATACATCATAATAGAGATACTACTTCAACTGTAGGTCAAATGAGAAAAGCCTTGGCAGAGGAAAAAAAAGAATATACATTCTAGATTTATAAAGAAGACATAATCAACAAGACTTAGTGATTGACTTTATGGAAAGAGTGAAAAAAGAAGCATGAAGATGGCCCACAGTCTTCAGGCTTGGTTATCTGAATGAATAGTGTCATCAATCATAAGCATTGAAAATTAAAAATAAGAAAATCAGTTTGTTTCTTTACAATAATGGGAAAGAAATCACAAGTTTTTGAAGTTATTTATAAAGGTGGAATTTAAAAAATATATTAAAATTACTGTGCAACTATTGAAACTAAATGTTTATGCCCTCCTGTAGTACTTATGTGTCTATGTATTTATTTGCATGTAAAACTTTCTTGAACGTCTCCATCAGTATGCATACCAATCATAATTACTATAGTGGCATTAAGAACCAAATTAAACTCCATCCCATTTGACTACCACTCCTAAAGTACAAATCTCCTGGATTGCGGAGGATTTCTGAACTGGAGAAGAAAACTCAATCTGTAGAACATTGAAGCAGATGGTTACAGTGGGCTAGTAATTCTCAATGTTGAATGCTTTAAATGTCCTTATGTCCAGTTTACGCCCTAGACCAATGAAAGGAAATCTGTGAGCATAGGACCTAAGTGACAGCATTAAATTTAATCAGTAAGGAAAATGTAGTCTGGTTTTAGAATTACTACATAAGGTTATATTTGACACAAATTGGAAAGAGATTGCTAGGAGACAAAAATACCAAGGCCAGTCCAAAAGAGAGGGGTAGAATCACACTCAACAGAAAAATAATGGACAACCAGGAAAGAAGCAGACTTTGCCTTTGAAGAGCAGTACCGCAGAAAAAAAATTAAGAACACGCCTCAAGTTGTTTTGACCTGAATTGACACAGCCAGGGCTCATTTCTCAGGTGAGGAATACTGGGTGGCATCTCAGACAAATTAAGAAGCAAAACATGGGAAGACATCAGAGGTCAGACATCTTCCAGGAAACCTTCCCGGTCTTATTGGCTTAATTTGTTGACCAGCGTATTTTTAAGCTAACTTCCACTGTCACAGAAATGTCAAAAGCTGATTGAATTAATCACGGGTACTAGAGACGAGAGTAGGTGGGTACCTGCTTATTTTGAATCCATAAATCTGCATCTGCTCATGAGATTGGAATAGTAAAAAATAAACCTCTGCATACAAAATAAACTAAAATTCTTCTTGGTGTTCCACATATTGATGTTTGCCACTCTTGAATCCTATTTTAATAAAGTGGAGTAAAAATAACTAGTTAATATTTATTCCCACACCAATCTTTCCATAGTATCATCTTTATCTTACAGGTTAAAGTCACTCATTGTGACTAAATGGCTGTAGTTCTATGCCTCTACATGATACCCGTTTTATCTTCAAACAGAGAGCTAGTTTCTAGTTGTTCTACCAAAAAGTGAGCAACATTCTTTCCCACAAATGTCTCAGATTTTTTCAAGATTTAATATTATAACTTTATATTAGAATAATAATGAAATTAAAGAGAATTTTAAAAATACCTGTAACTCCAAACATAAATCATTCAAGTATTTTCAGTTTTACGCATTGCCTTCTGGTTTTGTTCTATATAAAAATTACTTTTTTCACTTCATGATAATATTCTAAAATTTATTAATTAGCATCTTAGCATTTTCATTTAGTTTGATTTTGTATGCACATACATACATAACATACATATTTAAATCCACCTTAATTATATTTACAATTATAACATTTTTATTTCTTTTTGAGCATTTTCCTGATAATAAATTTCCAAAAGGAAGATACCTATATAAAGTCTCATTGGTACACTTAATGTTTGTGTATAAGTATACAGACGCCTCTCCACTTAGGATGGAGTTATGTCCAGAGATAAACAATAATGATATTTTCAGCTTACAATAGGTTTATGAAAAAATAACCCCATTGTAAGTCAGAGTGTACTGAATTTCTATCACTTTTTCACCATAGCAAAATGAAGAAATCCTAAGGTAGGGGCCATCTGTGTATAGACAGATCAACTGATAGATTAATTAATAAGTTGATTGATAGATTGATAGATGATAATGAATAGCTAATACAAGAGTTTTCTTCTTTTATTAGCTTCATTCCAGTATTATCTGATATCAATTTGATTGCAATACCTTTAGAACAAAGAATTGTGTGTCTGTTTTCATACTTACTTTGTTCTTTTGTTAGCCAAGAGACAATTCAATAAAGTTTTAAATTGCGTTTTATTAATAGTAATCGTCGACATCATAAGGGCTCAGTAAATATTTGTTGAGATTAGACTTTTTGTTTGTTCGTAAATAATTCCTATTTTATATTAAGTAATTTTCTTTGCCCTTAGCCACATCCTTTAATTCAAAAGCTTATGCTTTATAACATGTCTGACCAATGTTGAATGTCAAAGGTGATGATAGAAATAATCTGATCCTGTCAGTTTTCTTTCTTTTCTTAAATCTTAGAATCACTAACTTGGCTTTCTAACCATAAAACTTAACAGCCAATTGGTACTTTTTTCTGTATTAATTGTTTAAAGATTGAGTAAAAGTAAATGACATCTTGACATATATGCCTTTTCTCATCCTAGATACCTAAGAGTTTTATTATTAAAGTTTTTCTTGACATCTGAATATTTTATGGCAATTTATTTTTAATTCAATTCAGACTTCTAAAACGGAGACTTCTAGTTCTTTACTGTTCTTAGATAAAATCAACATACCTGAAAAACTAGTCAGCCACAATTTTCTTTGAAAAGAAGATTAACTTAAGATGTTCATTCAAATGAACTTGCTCTTCATTTTTTAGTTGTTACAGTTCTTTTTTGCTTACTCATATGAAATCATTTTGGAATCTCTATTTACAAAGTGGTTGAATATACTTTGTATCATGCAAACGGTCTAAGTAGCTCAGGTAAGGAGCTATTTACCTTAATGGAAGGAGCACTGAATCTAATTAAAATGTGGATTTTAATCTTTGTGTTACATAAAATGTACTATGTAACCAGGATATAGGCCTTTTGCTTCTCTGCAACTCACCTTGCTCTTATGAAAAATGAATGTTGATCTAGAACAGTAGTAGAAAAATGGGTGGCAATTCATGAAAAAAGTCATGATTAGAGATAAAGTTATTTTTTCATTCAACATTAAAATTGATTATGTAGGATATGGAAAAACGTATATTACTTTATAATGTATTACCTGCCTTTTTAATGTTAGAATGCTATTATACAAAGTGGTGTTGTGTAAATTAATGTTTTATTTTCCAAAGATAGATGAAACAACATTTCCCATCCCATTTGTTTTACTGTGTGTCCCTGATACTCTTCCAATTCAATAACTTGGAATATATCACTTATCTTTCTAGATCTGGTTGGATTTTTTAGACAGCTGTGGCCAATAGAGTATGAGGAAATAACATTATGTAACTTCAATGGCTGTGTTATACAAGTCAATGGAACTTCTAAAAAAAAAAAAATTCCTTGCTTTTAAAACCAACTAAGAAGTCCAACATTCCCGAAGTTTCCATGCTACCTGGAGAGACCATTTGTACATGCTCTTATTAAAAACTCATCTGAGATCCTAGTCAACATCCAAACACGTGAATCAAGACATCTTGAAATTTCTAGGCCTCAAACGTTAAGTCTTACCAGCTAAGGTCCCTGACGTCGTGAAACAAAAGCCACCCACGTTGTACCTAGTCAAATTTTCAGAATCCATGAGCAGAGTAGAGTGGTTGCCTCAAGCCACTCACTACCAGCATGGTTTGTTCAATAGTAGTAACAAGCAAGTGGAAATTTGGAACTGATAAGTACAGGCGGGGTATGGTGGCTCATGCCTGTAATCCAACATTTTGGGAGTCTGAGGTGGGTGGATCACAAGGTCAGGAGAAAGAGACTATCCTGGGCAACACGGTGAAAACCCGTCTCTATTAAATTACAAAAAATTAGCCGGCCATGGTGGTGCACACCTGTTGTGCCAGCTACTAGGGAGGCTAAGACAGGGGAATCACTTGAACCCAGGAGGCGGAGATTGCAATGAGCCAAGATCATGCCACTGCACTCCAGCCTGGTGACAGGGTGAGACTCTGTCTCAAAAAAAAAACAAAAAAACAAAGAACTCATAAGTACAGTACTATACTATATTGTACACATTTGGAGTGCTTTATTATAGTCTGCTATGTCACACTGTATATAATAAAAACTTAGAGCATGTGGCCTTGGCTTTGGGATCAAGCAGATGCATGTAAATAAAGCCTTGAAGAGATCTTTGGTGAAAGCTAGAACACTGATAGATAAAGGCTTACAAGACTGAGAAGAAAATACTATAAAAAGCTCTAGAAAAAAAGAGAATTTATGAAGTTACAGAAAATTTAGAAAAACTGTTACCTCAAGTGATATGGGAAGTATAAAATGTATGTAACGAACTTCAGGAGTTAGTGAAGAATAGCTCCAGATGGAACGTAGCACGTGCCGTCTGCCTTCATCTGTAATAAAATAAACAGAAGCAGAGATGGACTTAAGAATAAACTATTTAATGTTCAAGTATATTTCAAAGGATATTTGAAGTTCCTAGAACAGTCTTTTCAAATAGTAATGGATTCTCAAAATAAGAAACATTCTCTGGACCAAGATCAAGCCCAGGATAAAAATATGCCTAGAATTATTAAGACCTTAGAAAGTTCTAAGGTGATGTCTCGTATAATGTTTCAGAAGGACCAAATTGTGTATCAGGTCTCAAGGCATACCTGAATGATACATATTATTAAAGAAAACAGCAATTTTGATATTTTAAGGTCATGACAATCTACATACTCCAAAGACTATTTCAACTCTCTCCATATCTTAATTCCAGTGTCCAGAACATGACGGGCCAGTGTCCAATACACTCCAGAGTGCTGTGGCCAGGGGTCAGGCACAGACTCAGTACAAACATTCCATGTCTGGACACTACTCAATTAAAGAGGTTCAAGTGAGAAATTCCTAGAGAAAAAAAATTAGTAGATTTTGGACTGGTCAGACACCACTAAAAGTATGCTCACAAAGTCATCTAGAAATACACAAGGACAACTGAGAAGATGATACATTTTGCACCAAATTCTGCTTATGCCATTAAGAAAAAAAAATATTTTCTGTATTTTGTAGTGTATAATCTTAGTTTCTGATTGTCACTCAGAATCCCTACCTACAATAGCTCTGCTGTACATGTCTGTAATATGTATGTAGGTAGCATGCATGTAATGGCTTGCCTTCTCAAGCAATGTTCCACCTACAATAAAAGTAAATTAACAATCTTACAGATATATGTTCCTGTGTTGAACAGCCACTCTGGGATCACTTTAGTAGATCTCAGTATTGAGATCACTGGAAAATATATGAGTTTGTTTCCATTAACACAATAGTGTATTTTATTAAATGACATCAAGGAGAGATGATTACAAAGTTTACTAAAGTAACCACAAGCCTGTAGAAATTAATAAAGTACAATTCAAAGAAGATGCTGCTTAAAGATAGAAGATGCATAACCTGACTTTGATTGTCCCAAAGGATAGAGTATAGAGCCTTGTGGTAGTTAAACCAAGTGTTTGAATGCTATTTTTAGAAAAATAGCATGTGTTGTTTACTTGGGAGA
This sequence comes from Alouatta palliata, assembly GCA_004027835.1. Taxonomy (NCBI): domain Eukaryota; kingdom Metazoa; phylum Chordata; class Mammalia; order Primates; family Atelidae; genus Alouatta; species Alouatta palliata. The sequence continues at coordinate 7,153 of PVKV010035685.1, forward strand.
TCTCCCACTGAAATAATGAATTTCAAAGTGAGAGACAGGGAGAGAGAGAGAGAGACAGACCAGTAACAAGGGCTGAAGTTGAGGCAGCAATTAATACCCTACCAACTAAAAAAAGCCCAGGTCTAGATGGGTTCACAACCGAATTCTACCAGACATACAAAGAGGAGTTGGTACCACTCCTTCTGATATTATTCCAAACAATATAAAAAGATGGAATCCTTCCCAAATCACTTTCAAATTTGAATGTGAAATTATAAGCTTCTGTACATTTTATACCACTGCCACATTTTATACTACTGCCAGAGAACTACAATTTCTATGGCAATTTCCTAAGGAAATCTAGTCTCTGTTCCCCAAACACAGAAGCACTGTACAACCATCAGACAGGAAACCCTCCCTTGAGGAAATAGACGTTTCCAATAGGACCCAACAGCTGTTGTAGGAACTTTGGAGCAGTAATATTTACAGTGCTCCATTTTAGACATTGTCAGTGCCAGTCATGCTGAAAAATCAGTGCCTTCAGTATTAGTGAAGCTAATGGTGAACTGAATATGAATTAAATGGCTGTTTTTGTCATAAGTGAATCAGGCAGCATGCCATGTGCATCCACTCAGTGAGAGGGCAGCCTCCTCCTCAGAGCAACAGTACTAAAAGCATTTCGTCCCTTAGGAAGGTGTATTTTTCATGTTTCTGGCCACACTCAGGAATGTCACTTTCCTGTGAGATTCAGGAGAGCACCACATACCCTGGGAAATGAAGAATGTCATCTTTGGTATGAGAAGTCCAAATGCCCCAACTGTTCAACCTTTACAATGCAGGTACATTTCTACTTGGATTATATGTGATTAAGGTGCACAAGTTTGCAAAACTCACATATACAAGTAAGAGTAAAAGCTTAAGAAAATAAAACCAAAATCCCTTGACCCACTGGGCTATGCTTCTAATCTAGATAATATATGTCTGTTTGGAGGTTACAATGAACAAAACACAAATTGATTGAGACTCTCTATACCACTTGCAATCACAGAGGTAGCTCTTACAAATTAACAGTGGAATTCGGAACTTTTCAGTCTTCATGTTAGGATACTTCCAATATTTAACAATCTACTTTTTCTCAACATTCAACATTCTCAACATTTGCCCCTCTTTGTGTCTTTCCTGTGTATGGACTCCCCTCTCTGTCTTCCCTTCTCTCTCCTTTTTTTTTTTGTTTTTTGTTTTTTGTTTTTTGTTTTGAGATGGAGTCTTGCTCTGTTGCCAGGCTGGAGAGCAGTGGCACAATCTCAGCTCACTGTAACTTTCGCTTCCTGGGTTCAAGCAATTTTCCTGCCTCAGCCTCTCCAGTAGCTGGGACTACAAGCAAGTGCCACTACACCCAGCTAATTTTTGTATTTTTAGTACAGATAGGGTTTCATTATGTTGGCAACAGTACTATTTAGTGGTGACAGGATTGTCTTGATCTCTTCACCTCATGATCTGCCCTCCTCTGCCTCCCAAAGTGCTGGGATTACAGGTGTGAGCCACCAAGCCTGGCCCCCTTCTCTTTATCTCTGCTCCAATCTTTTGTTTCATTACAGTTTCTCCATCGATCATTAGTTTATACAATTTAAAATTTTAAAAAAGTACTTGATTCAGAGCAGATATTTCAGACTTATTTGCTGAATCAAACATAAAGGAATAAATGTCACCAGTTTATTTTCTTTCTCTCTGCATTCATTGTCTCTTCAACACTCTATAAATGACCATTACTTCCAAAGCTCACTCTCAAAACTAATCTCACCATGACTTCCAGCTTTCTAAAGAGGCCATGACCTCCTCTCAGGCATTCTCTCAATGAGCAATTTATAAGCCTTACAAGGAGAAAGAGAATTTGAGATTCCAAACAATAACTTATAACATTTTAAGAAAAAAAAGAATGAGAGGCCAAGATATGGAAGCGCTCTCTAAATATCTCTTGATAGACAAATGAATTTCCTTTTAAATTGGTGTATATAAGCATACAAATATACAATTTGGAAATTCAGCCCTGTTTCCTCTCTTTTAGCAGTCAATCCACATTCAAAAGATACTTTCTTTAATGACCAGTCAATCCACATTCAAAAGATACTTTCTATAGGTCTGTGAGCTTTGACTAATCCCTCTACCAAGAATAAAGAAAGAAAGTATGGTGAAATATGGAAAGCATGGATTCTGCAGCTAAATAAATGTTGGCTTATTTTTGAGCTGTGTTGTTCTGGAAAGTTACTTTTATCTCTTGGGGCTTCAGTTTGCTCGCCTGCACAAAAGGAAAAACAATATCCACTTTATAAGGGGTTGTGCAGTGCCCAGTACATGTGAGGGCCTCTGCAGGTAGATGTTCTTTGCCTGTCCTTCTCTTCTACGTTCTTAGCAGAGTATATATAACCTGCCTCTCACCCATTTCACTGTGACTTGTTATAGATCTTTTGTCTCCTAGAAACCAAGCTCTCTGCTTAGCTCACAGTGCCTAGAATATGGCTTTAGCAATAGCAATAACATCTACTTGAACGACTTATGTATATGTATGAATGTGTGTATATGTGCCAGACATCAGAGTGGACCCATTTTTGTACTGTGTTATTTAATCTTTCTGACAGCCCTCAAATTTTAGATACTATTAAAATCCCCAGATAAGAAAATTGCGGGCTTATAATGTTCATGTCACACGTTAGTGAGGATAGTCACCAAAATGTGGACCTTTAAAGTGCAATCCCAGTACTCATCTCTTAATCACATCACTACCCTGCCTTTTAAACTGGATGGGTGTAATTAATCTTCGACAACTGAAGTTCCAAAGAATCCTAATAAAACTAGCAGTCATACATGGCCCTAGAGAAAAAAAAAAAAAAAAAAAAAGAAAGCCATATGAGCACTTCTGCTAACTTCTTTTAGAAATAATTTTGGTAGAGTTGGCATGCATAGAGTTACTTTTTGTATCTTGCTGAACTCCAAATGCCAATAAATTAAGATTACCTGATTGGCAGTGAAGACACAGCTTTCTGTGCAGTGGGAGAGAATATGGAAGCTTGTGGCATCTCATTAACTCTCTAATTTCCTACATTGAACAGTATAAAATGATGAGGCTGAAAAGGCAATTTACCTTTCAATACAAGGCAAGCTGCTTGATTTCATTTTCAGATAAATTAGCCCTTCTTCCTCCCTTTTAGTCTTTAGAAGTTTGAAGGGAAAGAAAAACACTGTGTAGATAGGCTCTCTAAGAAGTTTATGACATAAGAGAAAACAAAACCTGAGTTTAAATACTACATAATGTGAAAGTGCTTGTGCCAGTTTTAAGAGAAACAACTCATATTCAATAAGTATTTGTGCTGTGGATGGCCTGGGGTCAACACTTACCTGTGCTGTCTCACTTAGTCCTCAATACCATCTGTTGACCTGTGATTATCTTTATTACCATACGAGGAAAGGGAGGCACACATGATTTAATAAGTGCCCAAAGTCACACTCTTAGTGTCCAAGCTGAAATTTTTTCTCAAAAAGTTTAACCCCAGTGTCTGTGCTGTTCATACCTATATTACACCAACAGAAAAGTGTGACCTAAATAAGGGTGAATTCAGAGAATGATGACATTGGTATGGTGAAAACTTTGGAAACTGAGGTTGGCCTTAGTGAGTGTCATCCAAGACCCTCTGTGGAGATGAGGGGCCCTGGACTGACTTTGTCTACATATAAGGAAGTCTTTCATAACACAAGGGGCTCATTAAATCAAATTATATTAATATACTTATTTGAAGAATTCAAAATAGCTTTCTTGTAAAGTCCTGGGCTCTTTTTTTTCAGATGCACGTTCTCAATAGTGGATGACCCTGGAAGGGCTGCTCCAAATATCATTTTATACAGAGGCAATTTAGTTGTTCACTGTTCCTTAATATTCTCTCTTTAATCAAGCTTTTCTCTCAATTGCTATGTAAACAAGCACTGCTAATTCCTGTCTTTTTCTGTTCAAGAGACAAATCTTTCCCAGTAAAACTTACAGTAAGTGCTATTGAGTGATAAAATATGCATTCCTGGAACTAGAGAGAGTCTCCCTCATCATCTACAATCATTATTCCCTCCTCTCCTATCACCAGCCATTGCCCTATGTTTCAAGAACTGAGTCAAGTCTCACTTCCTTCCGTCTTTTTTTTACCAAGCTCCCTCATCAACATCTTCCAGCTACACAAGGATCTTATTTCACTCACATTGAAACATTTATTGCCATTTTTTAGCGTTCTTGAATAGTGGGTTTTGCCAGACTGATGAGACTACAAACTCATAGAGAACAGGTTGTTTGGACAAATTAGTGCAATTGTTTCCAAACTCCTCTACAAATATAAAAGTATGCAAAATTCTCATGCATAAAATAGACACCAGCGGGAGGCTCTGGTGGAAGTGAGAGTGCTGGCCACCAACTGTAGCTTCCCTTCCCTCTCCCATTTCTTCTCAGTAACTGTTATGTAAGAAATGGACGGAGGATCATAATCAGAGGGACTGAATTCAAACTCAAGCTTACTGAGTGACATTGGGAGAGTTTACATTTAGCGAGGTCTTTGTTTTTTTTTATTTTTGCAATGAGAATCATATACCAACCTCAGGAGTGATATTTAGGCTTCAAAGAAATAAACAACCAGAAACGTTTTACTTTTTTCTTTCAGTTCTTGCTTTCCATTTCCCCAGATTTGCAGTTTTCTTTTCTCCCATTCTTCCCACCACCCTGTTCCGTGATATCTTTTAAATTGTTACGTCTATGGTAGGTCCCTGTGTATATTTCTTTATCATTTCGTATCCTGAATAGCAAAGATATATTTTGAATGTATTATAATTATAGGTATACGCAGTATGAGATACGTTAAGAAAATAATATGACAGCCACCATGTTTGTGTTACTGGACATATATTTATAGAACTATTTTTACATATGGAAATAGAGTTTGCATATTCATGGGGTATGTTTTCTATTCCACAATACCACATTAGGCAATATATTACATCTCCTGGCCTGCTTGATATTCATTGCTAATAAAATCTCATAGAAATAAAGCTATGTGGTAATAGAATGGCAGCTTTTTATTACAGAGAGGTTTCTATTATGCTAATTTATGATTTAGATGATTTACTAATAAGTGTAAGTTCTTGATATAAACAAAACTATAGTCAAATTTTAAAATGCCTCTACCTCTGGCTGGCAAATTTACATACCTCACAGTTTTATTAAATATATTCTGTGCAGAAAAAACACATTTTTTATATAACAATCACCTCCAGCTTTTCCAGGGAGAATTTGACGGCATAAAACGGCTGCACATCTGTAATTGTTTTACCACCTGTTCTGTGGAAGTGAAGTTTCTGTACCCTATAGTGGTGATTGGATAATGTTTTGCTCATATTTCAAGGTCATAAATTCTTCTACTTTTATCTTTTGATACCTCTGGCATGGGAGGAGGAAGTAATGTTTGATAGAGTTGATTTTCCAAGGTTTGATTAGAAACTTTCCAGAAGAAAGGAATTAAATAGGGATTTACTTGAAATGAATGAGATGACTGGATAACAGGAGACAGCCTCATCTGTGATGAGCTTTAATTTCTTTTCCAAAGGACAGTTACTTTGGATTTATTTTAATACAGAAAAAGTAAAATTATTGAGTTCAAAAGAAATGGAGGCCTTTCATTCAGGAAAAATAACATGAACATGTGACAATATTGTTTAAATAATGACCTCTGTCTCTCTGATACACACACATTCTTTCATACTCACTCACATAAATCACCTATGCTGATTCATGAATTTTAATTATATCACATTTAAGCAGATTGACCAATCTATCTCAATCACAAAGGTGCTATATACATTGATGTCATTCTGAGCACATGTCTCCATCTTTGTCAAATCACCAAATTATCCAAATCTGTATGTCATAAAGTTAATGGAGCTGACCCATGTGTTTGTATCAATGACACTACTTTTGGATGACTTAAAGTGATATTAGTGCAGTGACTCAGTGTGATGAGATATGGTATTGAATTCTAGTCACAGAAAGATGGCAGATGAGACAAGGAGAAGGAATCTTAGTTTGTTTTAATCTTATTAATTACACATTTTACATATCTAAATTTTACATATCTAAATTTTATTCTTAGTTCTTAGTTTTATGTCTTAAAGTATAATTTTCTTTATTTAATGGTTAGTTATGTATAGGACAAAGTAAATATGCATTAAATATAACCTCCCTTCTCTAAATATTTGTTGAAAAATGAAGAAGCAGGGATAGGTAGGAAGCTTCTCTACTGGAAGCAATTTTGACCCCGGGGGAATTCTATAAAGTCTGGAGACATTGTTGGTTGTTCAACTGGGGAAATAAAAGGGGCTGCTACTAGCATTTATATAGAGTTTGGGATACTGCTAAGCATTCTACAGTGTACAGGACAGAGCCCCATTCCACAACAAATAATTATCCAGCCCAAAATATCAATAGCGTTGAGGCTGAAAAATCATGTGATAAAATCTCCCTTATTGACCAAACTGTTACCAGGCTTCTCGGAGCCTTTTCTCAACTAAGCTTCCTGTTGCCCAAACTGGTCTTGAACTCCCGGGCTCAAGCAATCCTCCTGACCTGGCCTCTCAAAGTGTTGGGATTACAGGTATGAGTAATCATGCCTGGCCTATTCTCTCCTTAAAACACTGTCACCTCTGTACAATTTGAATCTGAGTTCAATTCACACTGGAGTTTTTCCTTTTGTGATAGTATATTACTTATTAAAATCTGTCCTTAATTGTCTGGTTTTATTTATATTTGATGCCTATACTAGATAATGGATAAAGGTGGTTGCATAAGTATATGTGCTTATGTAAAAAAATAAAAATAAAAAACAGACAAAAAAAGACTGTAACCCAGTAAAAGGAAAACAAGATTGTACATAATGGAAACCCATGTTGATAATAAACATCAAAGATTTCACAGAGGTTCAGAGATTGTATAAGGATGTTTCTGTAAATTCACAAGTTTCTGTAAATTTCAGACTATTCTTAAATTTAAAAGTTTTTTTAAAGGAAGTTCATAAACAACTTAAAAATTGAATTTCATGTCCCTGTCTTCTCCTGACTTGACATTGTATTTGCATTTTGAACGAATTCACTGGTTCTGCAAGTTCTTGACATGGGCTCATATCCATTTGTTTGTCTCCTGCAATTCCCCAGGCTGGTCTTGAACTCTTGAGCTCAGGCAATCTGCCCATCTTGGCTTTCCAAAGTGCTAGGATTACAGGTGTGAGTCACCACACCTGGCTGGTTTCACTACATTTTTAATTGAGGACACAGATGAAAATACTAGCCTATCCCATTTGTTACTTCTTTTACATTTATCTTGAGAACTGATAAAGTAGACAGCAATTTTAAAGGCACCAACTTGTACTCTCATCCCTCACATTGTTTTTTAAAAGCCATCTTCCCCAAAGAAAAAGCCGTTAGTTTAGTTATTTCATGATACTGAAATAAAGAAAAGAAAACTTAAAATGCTACACTTAAAACATTGTCAACTTTGCAACAGTTAACACAGGCCCACTTTTTAAATATGTTTGAATTTCTACACATATCTTTTCCTCCTACACCTCACGGCAATCTCTCTATATTTTTCTCTTGACAATCTATTTTCCTACTTAAGTTTTCCTAAGTTAATTTGCATAAAATAGATAAAGTAATTGGGCAAAATGGTATATATGTGTGCACAATTATTGTCAGGAGAAATAGAAATTCAGTTCAAACAGTATAATTTTAAAAACTTGTTGTCTAATAAACCAAGCATAAAAATTACATACCTGCCTTCATCCAAAAACACAAATAATATTATCTGGCCACTTTCGTTCTGTTAGACACATCCTCCTCCCTTCCTACCCCCTCTAGTAGTGCTCAGTGTCTATTGTTCTCATGTTTATGCCTGTGTGTGCTTAATCTTTAGTTCCCACTTATAAGTGAGAAAATGCAGTATTTGGTTTTCTGTTCCTGTGTTAATTTGCTTAGGATTATGGTATTCAAGTGCATCTGTATTTCTGCAAAGGAAATGATTTCATTCTTTTTTTTATGACTGTGTAGTATTCCATGGTGTATATGTACCACATTTTCTTTATCCATTCTCCCATTGATTGACACCTGGGTTGATTCCATGTCTTTCCTATTGTGAATAGCACAGCAATGAACATGTGGCTGCATGTGTCTTTTTGGCAGAATGGTTTAATGGCTATTACTAAAAAGTCAACAAACAACAGATGCTTGTGAGGCTGCTGAGAAAAGGGAACGCTTTACACTACTGGCAGAAATGTAATTTAATCCAGCCTTTGCAGAAAGCAGTAAGAGATTTCTCAAAGAACTTAAAACAAAGCTACCATTAGACCCAGCAATCCCATTACTCTATTTTTGTTCAGTAGAATGATTTATTTTCCCAAAGGAAAATGCATACAATACCGAAGAAAATACAATATTTTAAAAACACGAATGATATTATGTTTCTCAGCTTGCTAAAATCCTCCCAGAGATTTCTACTGCATACAGAACTGTATCTACTTTCCAAAACAGTTCACTAGCACCTGCATTGTTTGACCCATGCAGATGCTTGTAAAATAACATCTGCAAGGGCCAAACTTCTGCTTTAGCTCCTTTTTCTCTCTAGTATAAGACTTCTCTGTCTTCTTTTTCTCTCTAGCATAAGATATCCTTTCTTTCTCAAGGCTTTTGCACTTGTTTCCTCTCTAAGACACTTATGGCTAGTTTCTTCCTGTCTTTCAGGTGACAGGTACCTTCTTACTAAGACATTCCTTAGCCACTTAGATCAAGACACTCCTGCTACCCTCACCACATCCTGATTGTTCTCTATGGACCAATGCCCCCTGTCATTATAACCCACACAATACTCATCACCATACACAATTATCTTCTTCATTTCTCTCTTCGCTTACTGTCTTCCCACTCTTAAAAACAATAATAATTAGTTCAACCATTGTGGAAGACAGTGTGGCGATTCCTCAAGGACCTAGAAATAGAAATTCCATTTGCCCCAGCAATCCCATTACTGGGTATATATCCAAAGGATTATAAATCATTCTACTATAAGGACACATGCACACGAATGTTCATTGCAGCACAGTTTACAATAGCAAAGACCTGGAACCAACCCAAATGCCCATCGATGATAGACTGGACAG